>APFE030330670.1:46597-111670 GCA_000404065.3 Pinus taeda
CCTGTACATTGGGAAGGTGATATGCATCGCACCCCCTGCATGGAGCTTTCAGTATGGTCTAGTTTTGACCATTGATGAGCAGTTTTCAGTGGAGAACTTCTGGGAGATGATGTAATCAGTTGACCTTGTTCCTTTAGGCAGTGAAGCAACACATTTAGGGACTTAGGAGCCCTCAATTTATGGACATTTATGATTGGGGTTGAAGTGCCCAAAAATGTCTATAACACTTGTCCTCTCCGAGCATTCTTCCTTCTAGTGATTTTCTCTTCATCTTTCATCGCACTCTGATATGCTTCTTCAATGTTCTTTGGAGATAAAATACTAATTTCATCTAAAATTTCTAGTCTTAAACCATTTGCGTACCTGGTTGTCCTTTCTTTGGTATCCTCTGTATATACAACTCTTAAGTTCACTTGATAGAATTCCTCTATGTAGTCCCTTACCGTCATTCCTTTTTGCTTCAAATTCCGCACTTGCCTGTGTAGTGCAATCTCATAGTATTTCAGCAGAAATCTGCCCTTCAACTTGGCCACCATCCTTGACCATGTTTTGATTGGCAACTTGTTCAATTTCCTTCTCTCCATTTGGACACTGTCCCACCATAGGGTTGTGTGTCCCTTCAATTTCTTCGCAACGAACTTAACTCTGCAATCTTCACTGACTTCCTCACACTCGAAATACTTATCCATCTCGCTAATCCAATTCAATAGAACCTCTATGGACAGACTGCCATCATAGGTTGCGAGTTCTAGTTTGGGTTTACTACTTTCCACTAAAACAAACCTCAACAGTCTCACTTCTGAGGTCTCACAATCTGGTCCATCTGTTGCTGCTTCAACTTCCTCTTCATTGTCATCGCCTACCTCAGGGTCTCTTCTTCTCCTTGCTTCGACTACCTCCAAACGGGCAGTAAGAATCCTGATCTGCTCTCTCAGTCCTTCCTCTGCTATCCTCAAAACATCTCTGCCACGACCTCACCTTCCTCTCTCCATTTTTCTAGTCAATTTAACCTGCTCTCATACCACTATGATGGGACCAGCCCAACACTGTTCGGACTTTCGGCGATTAAATGATTGTTTGGGTTATTATATGATTGCATAAATATTACAATGGTGTTGACATGTGTGAGTATCAACCATCTGATATTTCCAGAAAATGGTTAGGTGGCAATCAAGCTCGCAATCAAGGTTGTGTACTCGCCTCGGGTCGTGTTTCCTGGTCCTTGCTATGCCACAACTCCTCCTTTATCATTCACTTGGTCATTCTGATTGTATTTGTTGTGGGTTTATTCTACTATGGCTCTGGGAGTTGGGTATGCAACATTGCTGCAAATTCTGGACACGCCTCTTGGTAAATTCTATATTGGTTTATTTATGTTCGTGTGGGTAGTCTCTGGCCTGGTTCGTTGGGCAGTTGTGAATGTTCCTACTGTCACCTCGGTAAGTTCTCTGTATTTTTTTTTTCCTGCCATTGGCTCAACAGGTCGTCATGTTCTGAGTTATAGGTGGGTACTTCATGTTCTCGTTTGCAACTTAGTGGTTCGCCTGCGTTCAGGCCCGAAATGATGGCATCCTTCTGTCCTTGGCTTCAATGCAGGTAGCCCTCTTTCCTTAATTCAATTTTTTGTTTTCTTTCCTCAGCTCCTAACTTGTTTGCTCCTTCGTCTCCGCAGTTGGTCAAAACCCGTGGGTGGAAAGCTTGTCCTCTGTTCTCACTGCAGCCCCTTAGGTAAGATAAATGTGACTTCTGTTATTTACTTTTTAGGCATTGTAATTTTGTTTTCCTTGATAATGTGGCACTAACACCTACGTTCCGGCCTCTCCGTAGGTGTTGAGGGTTTGCAGTTGGAGGTCTTGGCAATGAATGCTTTGGTCTCTATCCAGTAGGCTTTGTAATCATGAATTTCCTTTAGTCTTCGTTCTATTCTTAGAATAGGCCTCTGGTTGCGAGGGTTTGTCACCCCTCGATGTTTGTCAAATGGCTCTCTGTAGTAAGTAGCATCCTGGTTGTCTTGTTGTCGTGTGCTTCTACTATCTCGTGATTTTTGATTGAAATTTGTTGTGTATAAATGCAATTCCCAAAACCCTCACTTGGGTTTTTCGTCCACCGGCTTATACGTTTGTGGCTATGTATGAAACAGTTTTGAAAACCCTCACCTAGGGTTTTGTCATCCACTGGCTTTATGCTTGTACGTATTTTATCTTGCAGTGCTGCTATGTATTTTTATACACTTGTGTTTATAATTTGAAGAAAAGAACTTCAGGAAAGAAAGTTGGGTCTGGTTTACCTGAAGGTCGTTTATGTGATTAGGCCATCATTATTGTTAATGTGATTAGGTTGTCATTCTTTTGTTCACTCTGGATTCTATGCCTAGAAATGTGATTGTTGTTTTATGGTTATGTTTGTGATGTTTCACACAAACATGAGATAATGTTGTAGTTGCTCTAGTAATTTGTTTGACAGTCAATTTTCAAAATAGAACATTTCGTCTGGCCTATGGATGCTTGGCTCGTACTGGTCTTTATTTCTATTACTCTTATTATGTTAACGTTGTTTGCTTCAATGGAAATGTAAGCCCTCGTTCTGGCATATGCTCTTCTGTCTCGCTGTTAGCACTGTTTTTTTCTCAGGAAAGGCGAAGAGAATTAAATACAATGGTCTGTGAACAGTATGTTGTCTGTTCAGATGTTCGTTAATTGGAAAGTACAATAGAAATACAGTAGGACACACAGATGGATTGAATTGTTTTCTCTATTATTGTTATTATTAGAGTGCAAGAAATGTTTAACTCCGTACATGACTTTCACTATTACATTTATATGTTTCTTGTTCACAGTTACTTTTTAGTTGTAGACTTTGCAGTTACATGGCTATTAAGCATTCGGTTATGACTATATGATAAGATTTCCCTTTTGGACACATTTGTCTTTTCCTTTTAGAATAACAAGACAATTATTCATCCATGGTTAATTAAAAACAAACAAGTAAATAACCCTAACCGATCAAACTACCTTTGACTAATTCGGAGATTATGTTAGAAAGAAAAATCCTACCTCCTATTCTAACAAACTAACATAAAATAGAAATGAAATGTTAACTCAACTTTTCAACCTGGCAGAGACCGACACCCGGTCATGGTGCCTTAGCTCGATGCTCCTGCATCAAAAGGGAACCCCTCTCCATTAGTGCAATCGCTGCTCAGATTGCAGTCCTCCCTCTGGGCCGCCTAATGGCAGAAACCATAACCAACAAAAAGTTCTTTGCAGGTAGCACATGGGAGTTCTCACTGAATCCTGGGCCATTTAATACAAAGGAGCATGTTCTCATCACAATCTTTGCGAATGCAGGGTCAGCAGGTGTATATGCAATTGGCATTGTGGATATTGTCAAAATTTTCTACAAGAAGAAGCTGATCTTTTTAGTTTCTTTACTCTTTTTCTTTACTCGTTGTCATGACAGCAGAGGTTAGGTTTTGAACATTTTTTGCTCGAAAAGTTCGTTAAATTCCCTGATGCTTGTTGTTGTCTGCAATATTTCTTACTATTTTAGATATGTAGATGTTGGGGTATGTATGGACAAGGGTCTTTAGAAAATATCTAGAGGAACCTCCTACCATGTGGTGGCCTTCAAACCTTGTTTAGGTTTCTTTGTTCAGGCAAGGAGTCTCATTTCATATGATTGGATAAAGATATATATATATATATATGTGTGTGTGTGTGTTGAGATGTTTGATTAATATAAGCATTCATTAACATATGAACTAGAAGGGTTATTTTGTTTCAATTTTGTTAATTGCAGAGCTCTTCATGAGGAGGAGAGTCCCGAAGGAGGCCTCACACCAAACCAGTTTTTCATGACAGTCCTTTCATGTAGTTTTGCCTATTATGTAATCCCCAGCTATCTATTTCCCATGGCGACATCCCTGTCATGGATCTGCTGGGCCTTTCCACACTCTGTTCTTGCACATCAATTGGGTTCAGGACTATATGGCCTTGGCATTGGCTGCCTAGGGATAGATTGGTACACCATTTCTTCTTACCCTGGAAGCCCTCTTGCTACTCCCTGGTTTTCAATAGCCAACATGGGAGTCGGATTTGTGCTTGTAATGTATGTGATAAAGCCATTAACATATTGGTTCACCTTGTATGATGCAAAGACATTCCCAATCTTTTATGACACCCTCTTCAACTCCACTGGCCAACCATACGACATCGCGGGAATCGTTGATTCAAACTTCCATGTCGACCTCGAGGTTTATAAGAAGAATGGACCAATACATCTTGCCACATTCTTTGGTTTTACGTATGGCATTGGGTTGGCTGCATTAAGTGCCACACTGGTTCACGCCCTCCTGTTTCATGGAAAGTATGTTATCAATCCCCGAATTCATCAGGATTCCATGGATGCAAAAAAATTCAGAATGACAATAATGGGTTATAATTTGTTGAAGGGATATTTGGAGACTTAGCCAGTCTGCTTTCATAGTTCCGAAATTGGATGTGCACACCAGACTAATGAGAAAGTACAAGCAAGTGCCAGAATTATGGTTCACTGGAATTCCCGTGGGCACTATAGCTTTAGCGATTTTTACATGCGGATATTACAGTGAACAGATTCAATTGCCAGGGTGGGGAGTGATACTGGCATGTGGCATTGCCTTCTTCTTCACATTACCCATTGGTGTTATCGCTTGAACTACCAATCAGGTAGGTCTATGCGTCATTCATGCAAATTGACTTTTGTTTCGTCAAGCAAAACTATGTCGAACATACTATATCATTAGTCTTGCGTCAAACTAAATCTTGGATTGCGTTGGTCATGGTAGGCACCAGGTCTGAACATCATCCAGGCAGACCAGTTGCAAGCGTTTGCTTCAAAACGTATGGATATATAAGCATGGGGCAAGCCTTGTCATTCTTGGGGGATTTTAAGCTAGGTCATTATATGAAAATCCCTCCTACAGCAATGTTCTGGGTACAGGTATTTAACACGGAACTATTTAATTTTGTACCAAGCATACCTTGGCAGGGCAGATAGTAGAAGTTTCATCAATCTAAAATAGAATTTTCGAAAATTCGATCAAAGTTATATTTATTGAAAGATTAACTAAAAATCTATGTTTACTACAAGTTTACAGCCATTATTTCTTTCTTGTAACTTTTACTTGAATTGGCGTGCTGGAAATGATTTATAATCCTTGTTGCAGATTGTGGGCACAGTTATTTCAGGGATTGTGTACTTAAGCACAGCATGGTGGATCATGCATTCCATTCCCTTGTGACACTGCTGTATTGCCCTCTGATAGCCCATGGACATGTCCAGGCGATCACGTTTTCTACTCCGCTTCTGTAATATGGGGATTAGTTGGACCCACGAGGATTTTTGGAAATCTTGGTGAATATGGAGCAATCAACTGGTTTTTCTTAGTAGGAGCAATAGCTCGAGTCATAGTGTGGTTGTTTCACAAGGCATACCCTAAGAAAGAATGGATCAGGCTTATCAATATGCCTATTCTCATCGGAGCCACAGCGGTAGTGCCCCCTACTACAGCAGTGAATTATACAAGCTGGATACTCATGGGATTCATTTTCAGCTTTGTACTCTATAGATATAAGAAGGGCTGGTGGAAGCGCCACAATTATGTGATGTCTGCAGGATTAGCGTTCATGGGAATCCTTCTCTACTTCTGATTGGGATATGAAAATATTTCATTGAATTGGTGGGGAGCAAACATAGACCGTTGCCCCCTCGCACAGTGTCCCGCAGCTAAAGGTTGCCCATAGCCGAGGCTTTCCAGGAACTGATTTTTCCGTCGGGTGGCAGATGTTGCGGCTTTGTAATTTGATGTTCTGTTTTGGTAGTTCCTGTTCACTAGAAGGGATTAGCCCATTTCTTTTCTTTATTTCAGTATGTGCATTGGAAGAAGTGACATTACGTTACAAAATGGAATTGTATCTTATGATAATTAGATTTTTACGCCATAGATGGTTATTGTTTTACTTTTATATATATATATATATGAAGTTAAGTGTTTAGTTAAAAGAAGTTATTGTTATCATTATTAAAAACGAGACGCTGAATTCGGTAGAGCGTGTTTATTTTATGTTTTAAAGGAAGTCAATTTTATTAGTGTAATTCTATTTTTGGACATTTATTTTTGGGAATTTATATTTGTTTATCTTTACAGCAATAAGTTAATATTTTATTTATGGGAATGGAACGTGTGGTGGAGAAGAATTACCTTTCCTCACCACCATATTACCGCAAAATGGCATACTTTTTGGGTAACAAAATCCTATGGTTTTTGGATAACAAAAAAGTGTGATTAATGATTTTTATATTTAATGATTAGTATTTTCAAAAGCAAGATTTTGATTTTTCTCTATTGGAAACCAAATTATCGTGGTGGAGAAGAATTACAATTCCTCACCACCATATTACCACAAAATGGTAAGGTTTTTGGATAATAGCAGAGTGTGATATAAGGGATTTACAAGCTTTTGATTTATGTTCATTGGAAATGAAATTAATGTTTTTTTAAATCTAAGGGAATTACTTAGTTATTTGTGGTTTGGTGGGAAGAGTGTGAGATCTACCTTCCAACCATCCCATCCAACCACTTCAACTTGGAAATGCAACCAATATTTGAATAGATAGAAATTCCATATATTAAAGTCCCATAAGTTATCAAACCCGACACTAATACCATTGTTTAACGTTATGTATCTATATGTGTCTATGTTACCATATATCAATCTATTATCAAACATCATACAAAGGACATGCATTCATTTAACCTTACAATCCCAATTTGAAATTTGAATAAGTAAGAACACTCCTCTTTTTGCTAATTCATATTTTTGTTTAGTTGTCTAAAATTTTGGACTCAACATTCCAAGGAGAATCATATTTTCTACCAATCTAAACACTAGATGCTCACCCCGTCATGGTCACGAAAATGAAAATCATGATTCGAAAGTGCAAATGGTGATGAATATATGATTTTCTATGCCATTGCTTCCTTCTGATTTTATTTGATTCTTCTCGCTCATATTTTTGGTACATATATTCTATGCCCAAGATTACATGAATGTAGGTTTTGAAGGGTTTTGCAAATGCTAGTTTTGGTAACATTTAGGAAATTTTGTTTCCTATAATGTCTTTTCTTAAGGAAGGATTTCAATAAAATATTTTCATTCTAAAGGTTTTCATGTATTATAAATTATCATGGTAGTTTGTGAGTTGCATATAAACACTATTGGCTTTTCTGGATGATATTTACTTTTAGATCATTGTTAGAAATAAATGGATAAGTGAGGGGCATATACCTGGTTATCTAATTTTAGTTATAGGAGTATTAGTTAGAGAGGTAGAAAACCTTAGTCTCCTTTACAATTGTTGGTCCCCAATTTAGATGCAATTTTTTAGATCTTTTGATGGCTCATATTGGGCTTACATGAATAAATAATCAATGGATTGTATTAACTCACGACACTTAATGAAATTAATAAGTCTTAACTATAGAAGCTAAAATTCATGGATACAAAAGATGAAGTTTGTGAATAAAGAAGATAAAGTTTGTGGCTGTGGAAATTATTATTTAGGGACATAGGAGTTTAATTTAATGGCTGCAAAAGCTTGAGGTGAGGTATTGAGAGGTTACTAATAGTGTGCAAGGTCCGTTTAGAACAATTAGCCTCTATTCCTCCACATAATACTAATAATAAATTAAAGAGAATGAAAAATAAAATAAAACAATTATGCACTCCCACCCAACCCCTGGTAGAGCCACTCTTCTTGTTCGCACCCAAAGTCACACCATGTTGTCTAAACATTGAAGAGCCTAGGAACATATAAGATTTCTTGTTTAGAGTTCTCTTCATTTTCTTCATTTATTTTCATCTATTCGTTCATAAGTTAAGTGAAAAACACATGGAACCTTAGAAAAGTATTATTGGTTATGTTTCTTTCACTTCATTCCAGGTTGAGGCATTCATACACTTAGGGTTTGGCATACAAATTATGGTTATGGTGGAAGTTTGAGGAAATTAATGAGAGGACAAGAACAATAACTAGGCACTTAAGAATCTTTCCATTTAACATAGATATAAAGTGAACTTGAATTTAGAATTAAAAACCCATGTGATAATTAATAGGAAGAATGAATGCTTCATAAAATCCTAATTCTTATCACATAAATAAGATGAAAATCATACTGATTTAATTTCTCTCATTATATACAACATACAACCATACATTAGAAAACAAGATGTACCAACGGAAATTGCCATGAATAATTGCATGTGTATTCAATTGAGATTTCAAAATTCAAATTACATCAAAACGATCACAAAGGAATGTAATTGCAATCCTTCATGTACTGTAGAATCCTAACTCAAGATTACATACCCAACCAATTTCAATTTTTTTGATAGAGTTTCTGTATAAAAATTTTCACTCTTCTTCTTTTACAACAAAATGGAGCCTCTTTATAAGGAACAACATCCTAGTACCTAACCTTAAACTACTATTGGTAATAGAAAACCACTAGACATTTTACAATGGACAACTGGTAGTTTATAACTACATGCTTTTAGGGACTATTACATGGGTCCCACTTCTCCATCTTGTCCCTCTTTCTAATCAGACTATGGAGGTGACTCAACAAAGGAGAACATGGAATGATGAGGTATGTGCTACACTATGACTTGTGAGCCTTTGGTTCTTATGGGTTCACTTGATGGATTTGCAATAGTTCCTACACTCACTGCGAGGGCTTTATCAATATCACCCTCTTCATGATCATCCTCATTTATCTCTATCACTTTGAACTTCATGGATCTTGACTCTCTTTCTTGATCTATTTCCATATCATCGTCCTTACTCCTCTTAATACCATACACATGAGAATATTGACAGTATGTTGGTAGGATTACCTCCTATACTTCTTGAAAAGTCATTTTATTTGTTGCTTCCTCCAGCAAATTTTTTAACTGATGTTGATGCATGTACGTTTCCTTGTCCTTCATTTGATTGTAATTTATATTGAGAGGGTCATACATTGACTTTTTTCCCTCAAAAAAATGTAGTTCTTTTAGCATATTATATATTGTCTCTTGAACCTTTATGGTTTTACCTATGAGTGACCTAGCTTCATATGGAAGATGAAACACTATTGTATTCCTTCATGCTATACTATAAAGAAAATACCTTCAAGTGGAGCTTTTTAGTGTTATAAAATTGAGAAAAAAAGTCAAAAACGACTATGCTACAACATTCATTTGTGGCAGTGTATCTTTTAGCAGAGTTGATAACATAACTTCATCATAACTAAAAAAATATATGGGGTTGGCGTTTAGTGGTGTGATAACTAGAGAAATCACACCGATGTGCTACCAATATAAATATATTGGTGTTGTAAATTTAAATAAAAGTATCATGACAAGAAACTAACATTGGGAGCATTGGTGCATTAATTTTATAAAAGCACAGGTGCTTTAATTAAGAAAAATCACTGGCTCGTATAATATATATTACCATCACCGGGCCGTTGAATTCAAACAACACTGGGGCCCAAAAAGTACAACACCTCAGTGCTTATATATTTTTAAAATGCTCTAGGTAGTACTTTTCAAGAAGGGAACCAGGGAAGCCAAAAATTTGTTGCAACCTTGTTTCTTTTATCTTCTCTGACCCACGAGGTCATTATGCGTAGCAATGCACTAGTGCTAATAATCTTACTGAAAATGGAATAAATTATTTTTATATTGATATATGAAAACTAAATATAATCGAATTGATGTTAATAAATGAATGCTTTGCAGTAATATATACATATAATTCTAGACAATCATTTTGTTTAGGCATATTACTCTTTGAATGATTCCTTTTTGTTGTTGTATGCTTTTTCTATTGCAACTATGACAAGTCTTATTCACCATTTCTATAGAAACACTTCCTATAATTTAAATATAACTTAGCTATTGGAATCATTGGATTGATTTCTATATTGTAGGTGGAAAGAATGTCTATACGTTCATTCCACTATATCGCTCATAGTTTTGTAAAAGTCCCCTGCCCCTTTAATTAACCTCCAACACCACTACAAATGACCTAAGTACTAATTCATCGTCATTTACATGTTCTATAATTTTTATTTTCTTAGAACGACATTCTTTTCCTCTATTGTTTGTCACTCTAGAAAATTAAACATATGTGAATTAGTCAATTGTTTGAAACATGTTATCAAATATTCTTAAGAATATTATTAATGAAAACTAAAAAAAACCCAAAATTGAATGGTGTTTTTTCACTCACCTTATTCATCCTTCTATAATTATTTCATCGAGGCTTTATGCTCTTCTATAGTTAGATAAAGAATAATATTATCGAGCTTTCCCATTTTGTAGATTTGCATGACACACACAAAGCAATACATATCAGTTAAATCTACACATAGTTCAAACATATTAATTTTGTAAAGAATTTATAAAGAACTTGTCTTTTCGACTTTTTAAATGTGTTACCATTTCGTTGATTAGTATTTTTATTACTTGACCACTTCTCAAACATTTTTTTATTAATATACAACCTATATGATTGAACACATAAGCCATTAAATATATTTTTAGCTAAAAGAAGTGTGGCAATTGGTGCACTTATGTGTTAAAATTCATTGGAGTGCTTAATTTAGTAAACACACAAAGACATTTAATTGTTGAGAACTGAAAATAGAAATTTTTAGTTTTTTAAATAACTTTAAATTATGACAATGCTATATGTAAAGATCAAACTATTGCCATCAAAGTAAAAAATGAAAACACAAAAATTTTAACAGAAGGTTTTTGGATTTAAATATGGTATTTGGGAGAGGCACGTCGATGAATTATATTACACAAGGTGTACTCATAAACAATTTTTTTTCTTTAAATAAAATTTGATAGGGCCAACAAATTTTGGATGTGATCCAGTAAGTGGTACCCCTACTTTACATGTCAAACACCTTATATATAGTAATACAAACCCATTAAATCTAAAATGCTTAAAATGAAAACCCTAATGGTGAAGTGGTGGAGGGATTTAAACCCAAGGTGAAATTTTGTACTCACATAAGCAAGAAGAAGCATGGGTTTCAGGTAACTAATAGTTTTCTTTTTTTTTTTTTTTTTTTTTTTTTATATAAATCTAAATTATGAGAATATATTGTAAAAAAAAGTATTAGTAAGATCAATTGTTAAGCTTTTACCATATGTTTTTTTTTTTAATAATGTGCATATATTAGCAGTTTTTATTATAGTAAATCAAAGCGAATTATTTTTTTCTATGCAGGATGTGAGTGATCACTATATGTTATATCTCTAAATTTCTATGTTCAAAGTATATTGCTACTTACAGTTCTCCCGTATTTCCTTTCTTGCAATTTTATCCTTTGAATTTCAGAAAAAAAAGATAATAGAGAATGCTTTACCCTTTTAAAGAATTTATGAAATTAGATTTTGAAAAATTAATTACTGCTCATTTTCCATTTTGAAGAAAATAAAGTCGTCTTTTTTTTCATCTCCAATTTTTTGGAACATCAATGCTTTTTTTAGTAAAAAGTACTTGTGTGTTTACTACTAATGGGCATCCTTTAAGATAACTTATCAATGCACTAATTTTTTAAACACACTGATATGATATAATTCCTTTTTTGATTTTGGAAATCCTAGAAATTGGCGCTTTTATTATTTTAACACATTGGTGAAGTTATTATTCAAACGCATCGGTATGATTAGTTTTACAAGAGAACTGATATGCTTTAAAAGTTATATGAATTTTTATTTTCACATAAAATAACATATTCATTTCAAATTATCGTTTACAATGCATCCACATGAGTTATAATAGTTCATAGTATATGTCTTCTTCTTAAAGTCTTATTATTAAAAAAATGGTTTGCAAACTATATTGAAATTTAGATTGTGGGATGGTTCTTGAAATTAATTTTAGGTATGTACACAACAATTTATTATCGATTTTACTTAAATGCAGGGAGAAAATCTTGTAATATCAAATGGCCAATTCTTCAAATTACTGTTCACTCCATAATGCTCAAAGTCCTTTGAGGTGTTCTCCCTTTCCATCTAATTAATTTTTTTATTTTTTATTTTCTTAATATCTATGTCAATTTGAATAAAAATGTATTCAAATTTGTAGGATCGTGATTTAGAATTGAATTCAAATCCAAAAACTATTCCACCAATTCAAAAATGTCACAAGCTCTTATCAGGAGCATCATACTACAAGCATTTGGTAGATGAAAATGGGCAGTAGTTTTACCCGGAAAATTATAACATTCCATCTTCCAACCGCAATATTGGGTCAACAATGGTAATAATTGTTTGGTATAATGTAATTTCCACAAACCAATTGCATTGTGCTTACTAATATCATTGATGTACTAGTGTTCAATATTTTTTTAAATTAGGCTTTTAGTGATGATGAGCGACCCACCTACCATATTTTGATACACCCCACTACAATGTGAAATCGAAAGAAGGTTTCAATCAAGGAAAAACTAGGAGAGGAAGCATACCAAGCATGGTTGAATCAACCACCTATTCAATTCCTACTATGTCAAAATTCACCAATTAGGAATGACTACAACAATAATAGTTCTTCATCACAAGTTGGCAATGAAGACAATCAAATAGAGGTTGTTATGGATGATTACTTATGGGATACGAATACCATGGAGACAATGTTGTTAGATGCATTCCAAAATGATGAGTTAGAGGATGATGCTGATATCAATGATACATTTTTCAAAAGCATGAAATTTGATTCCACCACCCACCTCTTTGGACCTAGCGGCTAGTCAAAGTCTACCTAGCTTGGGACAACAATGTTACTATACAAATTGAAAGAAAAATTTTCCATGTCAAGTGCAAGTTTATAGACAATATTGTGTTAATTGACCATGACCATGTCCCTTATATTGTGAGAAATATTGTGTAACAATCAATGTTGAAAATGGTCGACTTTATGAACATTAAATATTGAAATTGTAAATTTATATTTCCCACCCACTATAGGTCATTCAGATACAAGGTTATTGCAAGTAATAATGTCATTCCTAGTAGCTGCCATGAGGCAAAGAAGTTGTTGAAAATGTTTGGTGTTGAGTACATATCCTATCATGTATGTCTGAATCATTTTATTGTATATAGAGGAGAATAAGAGAAAAAAGAGAAATGTTCGAAGCGTGGGCATGAAAGGTACCATAAATATAAAAAAAGGGTAAATCACATGGTCCTTCTCGTAATATATTGAGCTACATGCCTATAATAATAAGAATTCAAACAATTTTTCGTTGCAAAGAGGTAGCTATGTTTTAGGGATGAAATGCCTCACATAGAAATGGGTTGGGAGTTATGTGAATCCCAATGGATTCAATAGCCACGAAGCATATAGAGGATACAAGGATCAAAAAACTCAAGCATGAAGTACGAAGTCTACTATTCAGCATACTCATGGATGTCGTGAATCCATATATCACCCAAACCATCAACATTTTTTTTTCTCGGATAGTAGTGATAAAAAATAATATCTCGTCATGGTTGTGTAAGAAGAATAACATCTTAAGATGGCTCTCATAGTCCTTGGTAGATGCAGTTTTTTTAGATCTATTGAGGGCTCAAATCGGGCTTAAATGAACAAATTGTTTACAGATTATATTAACTCACGACACTCAATGAAATTAACAATTCTCAGTAATAGAAGCTAAAATTCATGGATAAAAAAGAAGAAGTTTGTGAATAAAGAAGATATTGTTTGTGTTTGTGGAAATCAATATTTATAACTATACAAGTTTAATTTAATAGTTGAAAAACCTCAAGGTGAGGTATTGAGATGTGATTGATAATGTGAAAGGTACTATGGTAGATCAACTAACCTCTGTAACAACCCTAGTAATAAGTTCATGTAATAAAAGTTAATAAATGCAAAAAATGAGACCACGGTTAAGGGACACCTATTCCAAGCTAAATATTGGGAAAATATATCGTAATGGGAATCACTAGATTTGTGCTTTTGGTCGAGGAAAAATGGCAAAGGCTAAGACAAAGCCATAAAAAGGAAAAAAAACATTTTTGGCACAATTATTTTTGAAAGTAAATGAAATTAAGAGAAAATTAAGGCGAAATATCACATGTTACGTGTGAGGAGGAAATTGAAGGAAAATAATGGAAAATGAAGAAAATAGATGCATCATTCATAAAAAGGCTTTTGAGGATAAGTTGGTAACCTTTTGTCCGTTGAAGTTTGGAGCTCTCTTGTTATTCTCTCTCTCTCTCACACACACTCTTGGTCACTTAGAGTTTTCTTGGAGCACGCTAGTTTGGAACAAGGAAATGAAAAGCAAGCAAAGGAATGAAAGGAAAGCAAACATCAAGGAAAGGAAATCAGGAACAAGCAACTTTAGTGGGAATACTTGCAAGTAACCTTTTTCATGTGTGATTTCCTAACTAGTTTGGACGTGCATGGATTTTCATGTTGGTGTACTGTTCTTTTGGTTTCAGTGGCATGGTTTTGCCAGGTTGTGACCGTGTTTTTCATTGTATTCTTTCCTTTTTCTAGATGCCATGGCATGTTTATTTTGGTTTTTGAACTTTGGTATTGTCAGATCGATTTCAAAATCTTGAGCGGAGGCGATCTTAAGGTTCATTCCCAAAGTCCTAGGAATCCCTTGATTGGTTTTGGCGAGATACATGGTAAATCTTAAGCAATCCATCTTGGTATATGGCCTAGTGATATGGGTTTGGATTGAAATAAATCCTAAGAGGCAACGAGCCAGAAAATTCCTTAAGGATAATGATTGATTTTGGATGGAATTCCAATTTTTGGTTGTGATCGAGGAACTGGTTTTGGTGTGATCATGGTTTGATGATGGCAGAGGTGATTCAACCTCTAGATTCCCTTGGTTGTTTTTTCATTTATTGTTTTATGAGATCCTACATTCATGCTTTGAATATGGCACAGGGGTGACTGGCTGAAAGAGAGATTTGGTTTAGCCATTTCTATGGCTAGGTGGTATGTGGAATTCCTAAACGTGGTTGGATTTTCCTATGATTAATAAAAACTAAGTTCTCTTCCTTTTGCGCTAATTCATACGTGGATTTAATAGTTTTCATATCTTTCATATTTATATGGTTTGATGCTGGTTATAAGCATGGTTGAATGATTTATTTATATCATGGAGATTTCATATATTTACTTTTCACTGTTAGATGGATGGATGCAAGACCTAATTGATGATGTAGTAGTTCAATGGAGAATGATATGATCCCTCTAGTTATGTTTCATAAGTCATCGCAGTTGTTTATTCTCTGTCTTTTATCCTTGACCTGTAGGTTGCATTGATGCCAACTGTTTGATAGAATGTCAGTCCCAATTGGGGATGCTTAAAACTAGTCCTGAGGGTGATTTTTTATTGATCAACATTCTTATCATTTTTTTGTTGAATTCCAAAACTACAACAAGTTCTGGGCAGAGTCCAATATTGTGGTGTAGAAAAGTGGCTTAAATGCCGAGATCACTGGAACAGAACTAGATATTTTGGTCCACATTCATTGGTAGGAAGGCCCGTGAGAGTGACTTTGCATTTCTGGTCGCTCCCTTTTCTATAGCATGATAGTGACAATGGCCTTTGAGATGCAAAATAATAGTGGGACCCAGGGAATTTTTTTCTGAGTGGTTCGCTTGTCTTGTGAGGGTTATGCTGATGATGTTGGATGATTGTTTGTGATGTTCCATCGATTCCACTTCCTTAATGTAACATAGGAGTTCGAATTTGATCATAATAGTATCTCTCATCGTGTTTTCCCTAGTTGCCACACTTACTTTGGGTAGATTTGGGAGGGGGTGTTACATGTTGGTATCAAAGCATGGTTGCACTCTCTTTGGGTCATATCTAGTGCTACATATATGGGTGAATGTGTTGGTCATGCACGCATGTCAATTGCATGTGTGGTTGTTACACTTGCCATCCATGTGCTTGTTGCATTGCATCATATTGATCATGGTAGTAATAAGGTTATCATGAGGAACTTGATGTCAATTTTGTGGAATGTATTGTCATGAGTATATGACTAGTTATATAATTATAAGCAATTTTATTACATCCTTGTATGTTTGGTTGCATTCTTGGTTATTTGTTTACATGCATCAGTCTTGTAGGTTGATTACAAGAATTGATTGCTTATGCTTGACTACATACAGTTATCCATAGATGTAGTTGATTAGGCATTACTTATGTAAGTGGATAGTTGCATCAGGAAATGTGTATACTAAAGTAATAGTTGTTGTCATGAATGAGGTCATAGCATGCATTGTTGATATGACCTTGCATTGATGACTGGACCCTACTTAGTATGATGGTTATGCGTTTATGCACTTATTGATATATGTCTATATGTTATTATAGTTATATTGTATATGCATCACGTTGATTTGATGATCTTGCAGATGAGGTATCCTAATTGATTTATGACAAGGTATGTTTATTTACGGTGATTTCATTTAGCTGAAATAGTATGCCTTGCAGGAAAGAGATTAAATGGAAAGCAAGATGGTAGACCGCATAGAACCTCCCTATGAGTCAGATAGGCAGCGTGGTGTGGGGCACTTTTCTGACTTGGAAGACACATTGAGAGCATTGAAGGAAGAGATAAGGAGTTGTGAAGCATACAATGATAAAATCATGTAAGCACAAAAGAAACAAGCAGATGTGAATGCAATATTACTTAAGAGTTTTTCAAATTTGCAGTGATAGGGACCTCTTAAGATCATCCATGGACATGAGGACAAAACTAATGGGGAATATGGTATAAATTCTCATAGTAGCCATATGTCTGATAGATATGACACTATCAGAGATGGCAGGATGTTGGACACCCCAGATAGGAAGGGTGAGAGACATATGTATTATTTTAGTTCTAGTTGTAATAGACATTGTGATCGTCATCACTATCATCCATACACAAGGAATGATATGGGATACCTTCTAGATGAGCTCAAGAAATAAAAGCCATCTACCTTTGATGGAGTTATGAAAAAATCACAAGATGAGGAGGCTCGGTTGATCAACATGAGGAAATTATTTAGACTGCATGAGTACTCAGAAAACATGAATGCAAGGATATCCCTCTTGAGTCTCAAAGGTAAAGTCGATATTTTGTGGGAAGACGTGAAGAATTTCAAGGACATACATGAGGATGATTTGACTTGGCATGCATTTGAAAGGCTCTTGAAGAAGAACTACTTGTCTGAGAGGTACTATGATGACAAAACTAAAGATTTTTATAAGTTGTGGATGGGTTCTATGATAGATGAGGAGTATGCTAGAAAATTTTTGGAGTTGTTCAGATATGTACCTTACCTTAGAGAGGAGAAGGCCAAGGTTCAGAAATTCATCAGTGGATTTCTAATTGCATACATATACCAGATTGAGTTCAATGAGCCTATATCATTGGAGGAGGCCATCCGAACTTTGAAGCATTGTTATGAGTAGTCAAAGTGCAAAGTTGAGCTAAAACATGACTTGAACATAAATGACAAACCTAAAGGAAAATTTCCATGAAAGTGAGGAATACCTTAAGATGCAAGTGACAAAGATAATGTAGTTCCTCACAAGAGATCCAATACAACTGAGAAGGGGCATGGAGAGCAGCAAGCTAGAGGCAGTGGTTGGGAATCATTGCAGTGTTGGATATGTGGTAAAGATCATCGTAAGAGGGATTGTTTGTATTATCAAAGTGCCAGTAGACCCCAAATCTATAGTGCTTAGGAGGCACATAAAGTTGGTGATGTTGGTCGTACCATTCGCCAACTTTATGTTGTTATGGACAATAGGCAGGCAGATCCTCGGGCATCGATCATTGAGATGGATGGCAAGCTTTATGATCAAGTTGTTTCTATTTTATCGATCCTGGATCGAACTATAGTTATGTTAATCCTGACCTGGTGGATATGTGTTGCCTAAGAAAAAAAGTGCATGCAGAATGTTGGTTGGTACATTTGGCTATGTTAGGGCTTGGATCTACCTCAGGCTAAAGGAAGGTAGGTATAGGGTAACATCAAACCATTCTTAACCTAGTAGCTAGCCCTACCAGGTCGAGAGAGGGCTCTCTCCTTGTCAATCTCAATTAACTTAGAGGATTTGATTGGATTTATTTTGGGTCGAAAACAGCAAGAGAAAAGGTGATTGGACTATGGAATCGATGTTAGTTTCTGCCGACAAACTTGGGGCAAATTAAGTGCCATGTTCAGCCAAGTGAAGATTGTAAATGTGATAAGTATGAGGGAGAAAGACCGCTGCCCTGTAGGCATCAGAAAAAATATGAATCAACAACAACAACTTTAGATGAAAGAGAATCACGAGATTGCTCAACAAAGCATCTAGCTAAGGATGAATTCTGTTAAGACATCCATCACAACTAACAACAAAATCATCATTAAAGGAGCATCATTATGGATGAATTCCTAACATATCACTTAGATAATGCTGTAACAAGGCAGAAAAACATAATGTGTAAATGAATTACAGGAAAAACATACTAAACATCAGCACCGTGATGAATCCCAGATCCAAAGGGCGAAAGACTGCTTTATTAAAATGATATTCAAGAAAAAATTTACACAAAGCCAAGAAAGATTCTTTGCTAACAAAATCGAACCTATAGACTATGAAATTCATAAAATTTATACATTTATCTCATCCCTGTATTAAGGGAATTTAGCTCAACCATCCTCTTCAAAATAGAATCAGTTACATTAAACTTAGACCGAATTTCTGAAAATAGGTGTTGAAGATGAACTCGTATCTCCTAAACCATAGCACCTGTTACAAAACTGAAAGTTTTTTTTGTAGATAAGGTCATGTTGGAGAAAAAACTCTCTCGAATTTTGGAAATTCGTTTCCAGTTGCTCAGAATCGGTGCCACAAAATCATCTCTAAAACAGAAAATCATTAAAAATTTAAATTTGTGAAAATGAGTTGTAAAGATCTGGTCACATATCCAAATTAACGACACCTGTGAATAAAAGGAAAGAGTTTTTTGTTATATGGCTCGTGGTTAAAAAAAACCTCCTTGGGTTTTTCAAAATTACTTTCCATTTGTTGTAAAATGGCACCGCACTAAAATGACTAAAATAGTAAAATAAAAGAAAATTTTGTTTTGTTTTAATGTAGGCTCCAAATATCACTGCATATCTAACACATAGTAACACCTCTACATAAACTGAAGGAGGTTTTGTTATTTGGTATGTGATGAACAAAAGCCTCTTTCACTTTTGTAAAATTCTTGTCCAAACTGATTTTGTTGTAAACTTGTCCCTGTGTGCAGCAACTGACCTCAAAACATGCATAACCAAGAATCAATCATTCATTTTGATCATATCTTCAAATTTGGGAGCCGGATACAGGAGTGTGATATACTATTCGAAATTTTTTTCCGAGCTTCTTCTGATGGAAAGAATTGTGACATGTTTTGTTTTGAATATCATGTGCAAAACATCTAACCAAACGAAACCTAGTAAGAGCTCATGTTGATCCCTGGTGATAGGCTGCGAAGACTGGAACTAACATCAGCCTTATTGGGGATGGTATCTCCTTGGAGGTGTCAAGAACACCGTAGACCAAGATACTCATCCATTGGGAAATATGGTCAAACAGTTGAAAACCCAAAACAACTTATACCAATCCATAAAACATACACATACTGCAACCTGTACATAAACAAATACCGAAAACTGAACTGTTGCCTTAGGTAGCATATTTATGTACAAATCTGACCTACTTTGCTGCAAAATTGATAGACCAAGTAACGCTATAATGCTAGATCAACCAATAAAGTAACTATGACAAGGATGCTACTTGAAAGTGCTTCAACCAAGACACAAATGTAAATGTTGACAACCATCAATGTAGAAACTAAATTTGGTTGTGTGAAAGACAATCTGACTTATCATTCAAACTGAAAAAATACTGCATATATGTGACAATAGGATCAAAGAAACCAGACTTTGTTTGCTGCCCTAACTCCTCAATGTAGAACTCCAACTACAAACTGTCAATGCAAACATCCATAGGCAGCTCTTTTGTTTCTTGTTTTGAAGGAGGGAGAGTTTCCAAGAAATTTTTTGGATCTCAGAATTCATATGATTGGATCAAATCATTTAAATATTGAATCTCCTTCTCAAAATTTTCAACAACTAACTCAAAGAAACTAGTTTTAGCTTTAGGAGGAAACTTCGGAGATCTCAAATATTGAAGCACGGTAATGAAAAATAGTTCATGAATTTCAATATCCACTAACTTATCTCTAACTTCTTTTAAAACTTCACAAAACATAGGGTTTGCCACATACCCTACCATTTTATTTTAATGCATGAACGGATCAGTGAGCGTTGGAATCTCTGGATTGAGTTGGAGTCGCCAGGTGAATGTTTCGGCCTTCATATGTGTATGATTGTTTTCCACCATCAGCAATTAGATCTGCAAATTGAATGATCTTTCCCCGAGAAGATCTGTCAATGTTGGTGTCAGTCTTTGAAGCCTTCTGCCAGTGATCAAATATGCTCTTACAAAGTGGTCTTAGGGTCTCAAAGTCAAATTTTGTCATTTCAGTTAGTCCCCAAGTAAAATTTGGTCACCAAGTATTAGGTCTAGGATTTGTTTTCACTTCTTTCAAAATTTTCCAAATTTCAGTCCATGTCACCATTCAAATGAGTGTACCATCATTCATAAAGTTTCCATCATCATTTCAAGTTCCAATGGGTCATTTTACACCTTGTTCGTGTTTCAGTTGTGCTTGGGTGAGACTCATTTCCCTCTCCTAGGGTTTTGAAGGTAATTTCTCTTGGATAGTAAAATCATCAACAAAGCTTGCATCCCGATGCTCATACACCTTCCCCTATCCTTAACATAGCTTACTAAACACTTCCCATCACTGATATCCCTCAAATTCATCATTTTCCCACAAACCCTAGCTTGTTGTTCCAATTTGACAATTTTCTAGGCTAGGCCTATGCTTTGACCTTTTGGACCCCTTCCCCTCACTCAATCTTTGAAATTCCACTTTCCCTTGTTTCCTAACATCCCTCCCTAATCCAAAAATTTTCTCAAGAATTTAGAAGCCCCTTATCCCCTTCATTTCCCTTAATTTCTTCAAATCCCCTGTTCCACACATCGCGATAGGTTTTACTCAAATGATGTTCCTGAGCATGAAAAACTATATTTGGAAAAGGTGAGAGACATTTTTGTCCATAAATAGGCCAAGGAAGAGAAACCTCCTTGAATTTTTACACAACTGTCATGACTTTAGAGAAATATCAAAAATACAAGTTGCCTCGGGAGAGTTAATGCACCTCTAGAGTGACCTTGCAAAAATCAATATTTCTCCTAGCCTCCTTGGCCAAATGACTTGGTGGAGGAGTAAAATGATAACTAGATGCAAAGATATTTCCAATGAGCTATCATGAGCTCAATTTCGTGTTGAGGAAGACCTTCAAAAGTTGACTGAAACAACACTCTACATTTAGGCAGCCTCATTTTGCACATTTTGGCCAGTCTTGGGAGATTTGACTTTTGATAGGAAAAATGAAATCCAAATTGAAAAATTCAAGATCATTTAGAAGGTATACTCAATAATATTTGCAACGAGCTATCCCGCACCCACTTTGGACACTACGAAAGCCTCCAAAAGTGGTATGCAAAAAGGAGTTGTGCACCTGGCAGCCGGCGCTGCGCATAGAAAAGGCGTTGCACACTTGGGAAGTTTGGGCAGTGGAAATTACACGGGCGGTGCGCATAAAAAGGGCACTGCGAACCTATATGAGGGAACAACACACTTGTCAGACACACTCAAATTTCTCCAAATCAATTCAAACTTCCTCAAAACTCCAATTTCCTCCTCTTTACAAGTAAGTACATTGATCCTCCATGTTGAAGAGTGTTCTTGCATGAAATCTTGTTGGTCTTTTACCATAAAAAAAAAAACCTAGTATCCACTATTCACCATAATGGTTCAAGGTTCACTCATTTATCTTTGTTGCTGGTTCATAAAACCTCATACACTATATATTAAAACTCTACCCTCCATATAAAACCCTATCCTATATACATCCCATTCTCATACATAAACTACAAAACCCTACTCACTCCCCTAAACCCTACTCACTCCCTAAATCTGATTCACACTCCCATTCACCCTCACCTACTCATCCTAAAATCTCTTCATACTCATCTTTCATCCATCCACCTTATCTCATCATTCACCACAAGTGTTCACAAACAATGAAAAAGGCTAGGTTACTAGGCAGCAAAGAGGCAAGGTTAGAAGACAAAAGGAAAATGAAATTGAGAATCCTAAGGAGATTTCTCTTGAGCAGTTAAAATAAACCTGGAGAATTTGATTGAGAGGGTTAACAGAGACAAAAAGATGCATCGTCACTTAGCCTATCACTACTTAACCCATAACAAAATTTGCAACACAAGGGTGAAGAGATTAAAGACTAAGCTAAAAAGAGTTTTGAGGAGCAAAAAAGAGCAAGATAAACTCAAGATCTTGGCTGAAGCATCACTGGCTCATCAAAGCACTTAACAAGGGTCAATCATGCCAAATTTCAAGGAATTTGGAGAAATGTTTGTCAATTTTGAATTTTTTAATGTAAAAAATAGCCTATTCCAATAGGTGGCATTGCGCTTTTGTTGGGGACACTTTCTTGCAAAAAAGTTTATATTTTTGGAATTAGCATGGAAAAATATCAAAGCTCAGAAATGGCTAGGAATTTTGGACAAGTTCTAGGTCTCCAAAAGGGCAAAAAACACCCAAAAAGTGCCCTCTTTGCCACTTTTTTGCCACACAGGAAGCAATCTTGGGAGAATCAATTTTTAGAGGGGCAAATGGACTCCAAATTCAGAAATTCAAGTTGTTCCAGAAAGTAGACTTGCCAAAATTTCCAAAGAGCTATCCTGCATCTAATTTGGACTCCGCAAAGCCTTCCAAAATTGGCCTAGAAAAAGTGATGTGCATAAGATCAGTGGCATTATGCATAGGATGAATTTCACTAGTTTTGCCTGATTTTCCAGATTTCAGCTAATTTTCTCTATAGTTGACATTTTCTTTCTCTCTTGGTGAAATTAGTGTGGTGAATGATGTAATGAAGAGGATTCATAGTTTCTTGTGCCCTCCTCAACTCCTCGGAAGTCTTACTCTACCATCTCAATCCTTTGTTAGTACATAAGCTCTTATCTACCCTGCCCCACAGGACATGAATGTATCCCTGAGTTGATTTCCCAGACCTAGTCTACCTTCTCCAATTGATCTAGCAACCAAAACATAAAATCAAACCAAAAACCCTAATCTACCATACTAGCCTAAAATCAACATTCATTTCAGTCATCTCAAGCCCTAGTTGCCATATTCTAATTGAGATTGATAAGGAGAGAGCCTTCTCCCAACTTGGTAGGGCTAGCTACCAGGTTAAGCATGGTTTTATGTTACCCTAGACCTACCTTCCTTCAACCTGAGGTAGATGAAGGCACTAACATAGTGGTGACCATACTGGGGAACGTAGTTTTATGTTCCTGAGAAAAATGTAATTAAGTTCAGATCTGATTGTTGATGGTGAACATCAATCAGACATAGCAAGGCTGAAATCGTTCACTTGGCGACTCTAAATCAGTCTCAAGATCAGATCCAAGGACTCCACTGGAGGATGAACCTGACCAAAAGAAACATGAAAGGACAATATGGAAAGATCAGGTATTCAAGTTGGAATTTCATCCAAGACATTTTGTGCTTTGTTATAAATTATTTCTTCTCTTTTCCCGAGAATGTAAAGAAGGCTTTGCAAAGTATATTGTATTTGAGAAAAGATCCTTTGCCTACATTTGATTCCTTCCCCTTGAAGATTTTGAATACTAAAGATTGCATTCCTTTGAGCTTGATCAAGACCCTTTTTCTGAATCTTGTGATGACCGTCTTCAAACTGATGAACCTTAAGAGACCAAGACTGATTTTACATATTCTGTATATACCCCACTACCTTGTAAAATTCTAGATCGATACAAGCCTCTGATTTTATCTCCTATATCCCATGCTTTCCCTAAAAATCATGACCTCTATCTACCAAGATTTGATGGTGACTGTAATGACATCACTACTGAGAGACATGTACTGAATTTTGAGTCTTTTCTCGACCTTTTTGAGGTTGATGAAGAAGATGTCAATATTAGGCTTTTTTCTCTTTCTTTGCAAGGAAAAGTCAAGAGTTGGTTCAAAACCCTACTTGATGCAAGCATCTTAGATTTCCAGTAGTTCGTCAAAGTTTTCCTCGACAGGTGGGTGGTTAGAGAGAACCCTTTCTTCATTATAGAAGAGTATAACTAGCTGAAAGGACTACCAGGGGAGACAGTACAACAGTTTTCTGCCAGATTTAACCAGGTTTATTGTCCAATGCCTATTAATATAAGACCTCCTCCTGGATCCGCTCTCTTGCACTACCCGGAAGCCTTTGATCTATAAATGGAGTTTCAACTAAGAGAAAGGAACCTTGCAACACATGAAGAGATGCAGAACAATGCAGTAGATGTAGAGACTAATTTGTTGATCAGAAGGGAAAAGTTGAAGGAAGAAGAGAGGAAGAACATAGATCCAGAGGAATCGACGTCTTTAGAGGTAAAGATCAACATTTTGGTAAGTGCAGTGGAAGAGATGATGCAAAAGATCACCACAAGGAAAGAGTATGATGTTCAAGACCATGGCTTGTTGATTGAAGAAGAATAAGTTGTTGATCCAAAACATTTTCTTTCTTATCCCAGTTGTCATAGATTAAATAATGATTTTTTTATACATCATCTTGTAGCAGAGAGATCTGTTGATATGACATGTATGCTTGATGATGTGTTTTATACTGATGATTTTCCTCAATTCGATCAGTATGATGATGATTATGTTCTTCAAACAAAAGCTAGTCTTGTAGACAAATCAACAATTGGTTTGTGGAAGGAGGAAGTTCACTTTTAGCAGTTCGATTACAGTGATCAGTTGTTACATACCAGCCATGGAAGTGAGGAGGAAAGTGAAGCAAATTTTGAAGTAAGTGAAGGATCTTTGCCTTTTTGTTTTGCTTCACTTCAGTTCATCAGAGACAACTTTCATGCAATCAGAAATCAACTTTCAACAAGTCTTGATCTGGACCATCTTGAGAGCAATGAAAACCTTGTTTAAGACTTTTCATATCTAGATTTGCAGCCTCTGAATGCCATTGATTATAAAGTTGCAAATGAAGACTTGGAAGCTAGACCATATGATCAAATGATGCAAGATGATTCCGTTCCATTCTGTTTTGAATCATTTCTATTTTTGAAAGCAAATTTTCATAGTATATCTTCAATAAAAGATGAGTAGCCTGTAGAAAATCATGTAATCTCATGAGATCCAATAGAAAATGGGTTGCATTAGTCTTTCCAAATTTTTCATGATCCAATAGCTGATGTGTTGGATGATGTTTGCAGTCAAAGTCCTTCTCCATTAGCTCACTGTGAGATTGAAACAAGTATTGATAAAAACTTGATCTAGTAGCTAGTTTCTTTGTCATTATCAGCAGGAGTCTTGTCACAAATCTCAAACAAAATTTTGCATTCATGGTACGAGGAGAAGGAAACCAATCCGTTGGGTGATCTAAGTCCTAGTGCACATGAATTTCAAGATCCTTATGCAGTGCCTTTGGAGCCGGATAGAGAATCCATAGTATTACATGCATCTATTTACAAGTTTTCATGGGACTTTCCTTTTAGTAGTTCTCTCTTGTTATTCATAAGCAAGCACTTGTGGAGAATGCAAACAACAGCCAGAATGCTTACTTGGTTGGATTAGTTGTTTCATTTCACTTTATCAGGTGATGAGTGGAACAGTTAGAGTAGGTTTCAATGAATAAGCTCCACTTCGAGCTTCTTTCCAGTTTGTGAGTTATATTATAGTATTGAGTTAGTTTTCAGTGATCTAGTTTCAGCTTTTGAGTGTCTAGTCTCATCTTTTGAGTGTCTTGTTTTAGTTTTGAGTTAGTCTCAGTTCTTAGTCATTTTAGTTATGAGTCTTGAGTCTTGAGTCTTGATTTTTGATGTTTTTTTTGCCAATACATTGACTCCATTTCCCAATGGATAAGGCATTGGTCTGCTCTCCCAAAGATCTCTGGTTCTTGGCACCTCCAAGGAGCTACCATCCCCATTGGATCCAATGTTAGTTTCAGTATTTTAAGCCTTCCGCCAGTGATCAAATATGCTCTTACAATGTGGTCTTAGGGTTTCAAAGTCAAATTTTGTCATTTTAGTGAGTCATCAAGTAAAATTTGGTCACCAGTTATTATGTCTAGGATTTGTTTTCACTTCTTTCAAAATTGTCCAAATGTCAGTCCATGTCACCATTCAGATGAGTGTACCATCATTCAAAGAGTTTCCATTATCATTTTAGGTTCCAATGGGTCATTTTACACCTTGTTCACGTTTCATTTATGCTTGAGTAAGACTCATTTCCCTCTCCTAGGGTTTTGAAGATAATTTCTCTTGGATGCTCAAATCATCAACAAAGCTTTCATCCTGATGCTAATACACCTTCCCCTATCCTTAACGTACCTTATTAAATATTTCCCATCACTGATATACCTCAAATTCATCATTTTTCCACAAACCCTAGCAAGTTGCTCCAATTTGACAATTTTCTAGGCTAGGCCTATATTTTGCTCTTTTGGATCCCTTCCCCTCACTCAATATTTGAAATTCAACTTTCCTCAGTTTCCTAATAACCCTCCATACTTCTCCAAATTTTCTTAAGAATTTAGAAGCCCCTTATCCCCTTCATTTCCTTTAATTTCTACAAATCCCTTGTTCCACACATCGGGATAGGTTTTACTCAAATGATGTTTTTGAGCAAGGAAAGATCCATTTGGAAAAGGTGAGAGAGGTTTATTTTCATAATAGGCAACGGAAGAAAATTTTTCTTCACTTTTTAGACAAGTATCATGGTTTTAGAGAAATGTCAAAAATACAAGTTGCCTCAGGGGAGTTAATGCACCATTGGAGTTACCTTGGGGAAATCAATATCTATCCTAGCCTGATCGGCCAAATGACTTTCTGGGGGAGTAACATGATAACTAGACACAAATAGGATTCCAATGAGCTATCATGAGCTCAATTTAGAGTTGAGTAACACCTCCAAAAGTTGACTGCAACAGCACTCTGCATTTAGGTAGCCTCATTTTTCACATTTTGACCAGTCTTGTCAGATTTGACTTTTGACAGGGAAAATGAACTCCAAATTTAAATATTCAAGATGGTTTGGAATATAGAATGAACAATATTTCCAATGAGCTATCCTGTAACAAATTTGGACACTGGGAAGGAATCCAAAAGTGGTCTGGAAAAATGCGTTGCGCACCTGGCACTGCGCACTTGGGAAGTTTGGGTAGTGGAAAATTACACTAGCGTTGTGCATAGAAAAGGTGTTGTGCACCTGTGTGAGGGTGCTACGCAACTATCAGACGCACTCAAATTGCTCCAAATCACTTCAAACTGCCTCAAAACTCCAATTTCCTCCTCTTTACAAGTAAGTACATTGATCCTCCTTGTTGAAGAGTGTTCTTGCATGAAATCTTGTTGGTCTTTTACCCATAAAAACAAAACCCTAGTATCCACTGTTCACCATAATGTTCCAAGGTTCACTCATTTATCTTTGTTTTTGGTTCCTAAAACCTCATGCACTACATATTAAAACCCCACCCTCCATATAAAACCCTATCCTATATACATCCCATTACCATACATAAACTCCAAAACCCTACTCACTCCCTAAATCCGATTCACACTCCCATTCACCATCACCTACTCATCCTAAAATCTCTTCACACTCATCTTTCATCCATCCACCCTATCTCATCATACACCACAAGTGTTCACAAACAATGAAGAAGGCCAGGTGACTAGGCAACAAAGAGGCAATGTTAGAAGACAAAAGGCAAAGGAAATTGAGAATCCTAAGGAGATTTGTCTTGAGTGGTTAAAATACACCTGGAGAAGTTGATTGAGAGGGTTAAGAGAGATAAAAAGATGCTTCATCACTTAGCCTATCACCACTTAACCCGGAACAAAATTTGCAACACAAGGGTGAAGAGTTTAAAGGCTAAGCTAAAAAGAGCTTTGAGGAGCAAAAAAGAGCAAGATAAACTCAAGATCTTGGCTGAAGCATAATTGGCTCATAAAATCACTTAAGAAGGGTCAATCATGCCAAATGTCAAGAAATTTGGAGAAATTTTTGTCAATTTTGAAATTTTTAATGTAAAAAACAAGTTTTTCCAATAGGTGCGCAGCGCCACCAGCACTGCGCTTTTTTTGGGGACACTTTCTTGCAAAAAAGTTTATATTTTCGGAATTAGCATGGAAAAATATGAAAGCTCATAAATGGATAGGAATTTTGAAAAATTTCTATGTCTCCAAAAGGGCAAAAAACACCCAAAAAAGTGCCCTCTCAGCCACTTTTTTGCCACACAGGAAGCAGTCTTGGGAGAATCAATTTTTGGAAAATGGACTCCAAATTTATAAATTCAAGTTGTTCCAGAAATTAGACTCTCTAAGCTTTCTAACGAGCTATGCTGCACCTAATTTGGAATCCGGGAAGCCTTCCAAAATTGGCTTAGAAAAAGCACAACACATAGGATCAGTGGCACTGCGCATAGGATGAATTTTGCTAGTTTTACCTGATTTTCCAGATTTCACCTAATTTTCTCTACAGTTGACTTTTTCTTGCTCTCCTGGTGAAATTAGCATGGTAAATCGTGTAACTTGATGTAATTATGAATGTAAAACACTTAATAGGGTAGATACATCAAGTCAAAGGGGGTTTTGAGCTGAATGGATTGGTTTCCTTGGTTTTAGAGGCAAGCTGCTCCACTACCTATATTCTTGTTCTTAGTTTAGATATGGTTGAAGCCACCCCTTTTTTCATGGATTTGAACCTGATAGCTAGATTGAGTAGTTTACTTGCCTATATTATGTACTTTCTTAGTCATTTTAAAAGGTTGGACTTTGGGAGAAGTGTTGGACTCAATGAACATATTGTATCAGCACTTGGCAAGGAATAAAACTAGGATTCACTGCTATTTTTGTGTGATTCTTGTGAGAGTGAGTTTATGTATTGTTTCTTCATTGTAATGAGTTTTTCTAATGCTTTATATGTATCCACATCTCTCTCTCTCTCTTCTAAACTAAATGGATCAAGGTGAATATACAAAATACACTAGATTTACAGTGCTTTGTCTTGGAATTGCATTTAGCTTTCAATGTTTTCATTGTTTGAAGAGGATTCATAGTTTCTTGTTCCCTCCTCAACTCCTCAGCAGTCTTACTCTACCATCTCAATCCTTTGCTAGTACATATGCTCTTGTCTATCCTACCCCACAAGACATGACTTTATCCTTGAGTTGATTTCCCAGACCCAGTTTGCCTTCTCCAATTGATCCAACAACCAAAACATAAAATCAAACCAAAAACCCTAATCTACCATACCTAGCCTAAAATCAACACTCATTTCAGTCATCTCAAGCCCTAGTTGCCATATTCTAATTGAGATTGACAAAGAGAGAGCCCTCTCCTGATCTGGTAGGGCTAGCCACCAGGTTAAGTGTGGTTTGATGTTACCCTAGAATTGCCTTCCTTCGGCCTGAGGTAGATCAAGTCACTAACGTGCTATAGGTATAAAGAAGTGAGTTCACCATTCGATAAGAGCTTGTACATTGGAGTTAAAATTGTATGACTACTGTTAGGTTCCTATACCAATAGCAGTCATAATTTTGAATGACAAAGGTTAAGCCTTGTAATATTGTACATACCTTTTCTTTTTGCAAATGTTTTCCACACTATAAAAAGTTAAAAAATATAAAGAGGGTATGTCCTAAAATAAAAATCAAAGGACAAAAAAATAATAAGAGAAGGTTGAGAAAGATGAAAATATATGAACCTAAAAAAAAAAGACCAGGAAAGTGTGCAAGTCCAAATGCCACTACTATTTACTTTTCTACATAATAATGATTGTGTGTAACTTGTTATTCATGCCACAATCCATGGTAATCAAACTATTTAATATTGGTTATTTCATGTTTTAAATTTTATGTTTATAGTCAGAGAATAAAATCCAACCAAACAATGTAATCTTAGCAGATCATTAGATAGGTAGAGTGAATAAAAAGAGCTCATTAGTTTAATCTGAGCCCTTGGATGATATAAGGTTAGAAATAGATAGTTTACTTTGTAAAGAAGAGACAAATATTGATAAGGGTTGCTAGCCTAAATGCACCCAAATAAAGTGAAGAAAAAATGGTAGGGTAAGTAAGTGGGTAAATAGTAGAAAGGTTGCAGAAATGTCATGTTATTATACAAATCCACTTATGGCATGATATTAAATGCAATTTTAAAAAGTGCATAAGTAGAGGACAAAGAAAAAACAATGGTTTACAATATGATTTATTTAACACCCCCTCATTCATTTTAAACCCTATGACACTTACTAACTTCCCTTTCACAATAAAAATAGTAATACCTATAGTTATTTAAGTCAAAAAGGCTTAGAGCATTTCTCTAAATTTTGGTGGAACCGGACCCTCAGCTTGATGACTTAAGAAGGAAAGGTGTTAATTTCCCTTATAAATCATTCATCACCCTCACAAAACCCCTTTTCCTAAGGTTAAGTTCTCTTACCTAGGAATACCCGTTTATGAACATGTTTTATGTGCAAAACCCACCAAATACATTTATCCTAAGTACTAAGTATGTTGAAAGCACACAACATTTCATATACCTAAGTGCAATACCCCTTCTGCTCATTTCACCTCATACTAACTTATTTAACTTTATTATTTAAATTCCTGAAAAACCTTTTGTCCAATATATATTTAACTTCCTTATATAAATTAACCCAACCCCTTAGTTTATTGATAAACTATATTACTACCCCATATCCCACAAATATATTGAATCCTACCCTCAATCCTTAATCATGTATTAAAGTGTCCCCGATGAGATTAAGCTCCAAGTTAATCTCATACCACCAGTGATTAGACCCATGGCCCCCCTCGAAAACTTTTTGTATAAATCATTGCGCAGCTTCACGTCCTGATCATCATATGATCTCCCTCCCCCTCTTCCAATGGCTCACATCCATATCGGGCCGACCTGATGTCCGCCCTTTACCCACCTGATAAGGTGGTTTTCCTCTCGGCCCCCGATGCTACGTGTCACATGATAAGTGGAATCGGTTGACACCTCCAGAATACCGCCTGTGCCACAAAAGCGGTGCAATTGACCTCCCAAACTAGTTCCCCCGTCTAACCAAAAAATCGCCACTCTTGATCAGTTAATGAAGCCGCCGAAAGTTAACCATTTCCACTATAAAAGCCCATGTACCCCTATTTTCACTCTTTTTGCGCGATTACCATTGAAACTTTAGAAAAGTCGTTGTGACTCCTGCAACCAACTAATTCACTCACAGGCCTCTGCCATTGCTCCATACACGCTGCAAATAGCCCAGCTCATTCATCAGTCAGTACCAGAACTGTATGAACCTATGCAGCCTCCATCAACTACCAGTAATAGTCAATTTCACCCAATTTCAGGAGAATGATGAATGTAAAATTACCTGATGCATAATGGTGGGAGACAATGACTGATTTATTGTGATAAATTTATAGCAAAAATTTACTGCATAGTAAAAATAGAGTAGCCAAGTAAACACGTGAAAACAACACATCAGTGTCAAAGAGTATTAGTGAAAAGGTAAAAGTTAAAGAAGACTCCAGTGTGAAACACTGCAATAACAAGCTAGCATAAAGGGTTTCAATTCAATGATGAAGGCTAGCACCACCATAATAAAAGGGGCGGCATGAAACAGTTCAATAGAGGTCTCTATCTTCTTGCTAGAAGACATTTGTATTTCCTAAATTTAATCTCAAATCAGTTTGAGATATTTTGTAATAATTTTTTGTTTATATACTTCACCATTTGAAGTATGTAGGGTGAATTCCAAACATTTCTATAGACTTCTTGTTCTTAAGTCTGAAATTCTATTGTATCAATCACTAGATCAGCTAGCTAGATCAAGGAATAAAGATCAGATATTTCACTGGATTCTTGTGTAAAGCAAAGTGAAAATAAGTATTTTCTCATGTTCAATGTTATTTTCTTTAATTTTTTCCACAGTCTTACTTGTATCTCTAAAAATTTGAATGCTATAACATGGAATGATATCTCAGAAATTGCTTAACTACACTTTGTCTTGACTGTTATGCATATTTAATGTTTTCTTCACTAATCTAAGTTAAGGAATTCTTGATTTCTCCTAATTTTAGATAATTCCTTGTGATCTATAGCAAAGGATTCTTGATTTCCCTTTGTTCATGATTATCCTATGTTCTTCATTTTAACCCCGATCTGACGATTCTTAAGTGTGCTCTCACCTTGGTTAGGATCATTTCACCCCTTCGACCTAAATATTTGCACTTTACTTTTCTATCTTGCCATATGAACATTCCCTTTAATGAATTGATCTAGTTCTACTATCCATCTATTGGATCCATAGCCCAATGGCTTAAAGACCTTTCTCTATCCATTTGTTTCAACAATTCCACCACCCAACCTTCAATTCAAAATCGAAACCCCAATGAGCATTGCGAACTAGCCTAAAATCCCAACAAACAAAGCTAAATCATAAAGAGAGAGCCCTCTCTAGAATGAAGTTGGCTAGAGCCTAAACCTAAAAGTGGTTAGTGGTTACCCTAGTCATCTCCTTCTTTAACCTTGGAAAATTACTGGGTAAAAACATAGTGGCGGCTCCACTGTGGAGAACTAACATTTTCTTCAGGATTGTTTTACAGGTTTAGATATGATCTATGATGGTGGACAATGATCAGTCATAGAAAGGTTAATATCATCCACCTGGCGACTCCAAATCAATTTCACAATCAAGACTCCACTGGAAGAATGAACCTGAAAGAACTATATGAAAAGATCAATCTTTTAAATTGGATTGTTATCAGTTACATTTTGTTATTTCTCATTGATAAAGTTTTTCAATGTATATTGTATTTTAGAGAAGATTTTAGATTAATTTTTTATCATTTCCCTTTGAAAACTGTAGATATAAAGTCTCTTTACACATTTGAACAACAATATTCTAACTCTTATGAAGATCATTTTCTAATTGAGGAGCATCAAACAATCAAGACTGATCATACAATCCTTGTACATATTCTAGTACCTCATAAAGTTCCTGATAGATATACGCCACTCATCTTACCTCCTACACTCCATGTTTTCTCTAACAATTATTACAAGTATCTCCCTAGGTTTGATGGAGAGAATGGTATCACTGCTCAAAACATATTCAAGGCTTTGAAAATTATCTCGAGTTATTTGGAATGGATGAAGATGATGTTATTATCAGGTTTTTTGATCTTTCTTTGCAAAGTAGAGTAAAGAGTTGGTTCAGAAATATACTAATTGCAAGCATCTCAAATTTCCAACAGTTTTTCAAAAGTTTCCTTCATAGATGGATAATCAAAGTCAATCTTCTTGTAATCATAGAAGAATATAATGAGTTAAAAAGACAGCCAGATGAAACAATACAACAATTTTCAGATAGATTTAATCAAGCCTATTATTCAATGCCATCAAATATAAGACCTCCCCCTGATTCAAAGATATAATTTCAGCTAAGAGAAAGAAGCCCCTCAACATTGGAACCATTGCAGAACATGGTAGTAGATGTAGAAGTTAATCTACAAATTAGAAGAGAAAATTTGAAAGCGGAACCAAAGGAAAACAACACCGCAAAGGAAAAACTCGACATTTTGATGAATACAATAAAGGAAAGGATGAAGGAGACCACCATGAAAGATGAATTCTTTGCTAAAGATCACCATGACCCATTTATTTAACAAAGGAAAAAGGTTGATATTCATGAACAAATTGCTACTAACTCCAACTACCATAGATTAGAAGGTAGATTCATAGAGCAATATGTGCATGAGAAATCTCTTGATCTAATGTTTATGTTTGATGACATTGCTTCTTTTGATGATTTTCCCAAATATGATCAGTATGATGATAATCATGTTCTTCAAGTCCAAACTAACTTTATAGAGCAATTAGAATCTAGTTTGGGGAATAAGGAAATCCAGTTTCACTAGCTTGAAAACGGTGTCCATCTAATCCATGTCAGCTATGAAAGTGAAGAAAATTTGGCAATAAGTGAAGCTTCTTTGCCTCTTTGTTTTGAATCATTTCAGTTATTAAAGGAAATTTGGTATAAAATCTCTAAATAAAAGGATGAGGAACTTGTAGAAACCTATGAAGTCCCATTCAAACCTATATGCAATAAGTTGCACTATTCCTTCCAAGTTCTTTATGATCTAATAGCTGATAGGTTGGATGATAAATGCAATCAAAAATTTTCTCCATTAACAGACTATGAGAGTCAAAATCAAGATGATAATGGTTTCAACAAACAGACATTTCAATCAATAGAAGTATCATCACAAAGGTCATCTAAAAGTCTGCAGGGTGCTAAAGATAAAAGTGACATTTCAGTTTCATGGCATGGAAGCCATCTAGAACAACTGTGCAATTGCTTATATTAGTTCAACAATAGTGTATATATTTTCTAAGATCCTTTTGTACAGTTTTTAGAGTCTACAAAGGAAATCGGGTATTTCCTTATCTTCTCATTAGTTGACAAGGTTATATTTGGCTTTAGAACCTCAGTTTTAATCACAAACAAGCCCAAGCAACAAAATTCATCAATGTATATAATGCTTGAAACGTTGCATTAGTTGTTTCATTTTACCTAACAAGTAGTCAGAAAGCTGATTAGAGTAAGTAAGTGGAATTTCAGTTTGAATAAATTAAGTTTTCAGCAGCAAGTTTATGTTACATCAGATTTCAGTTTGCAGAAAAGTGTGTATTTTCAGTTCAAAATTTTTAGTCACGGAGATTATACAACATAGCATATACATGTGTGTGATTGGCCCAATGGATTAGGCTACTAGTTGACGGTGTTCTTGACATTTCACAAGGAAATTCCATCCCCAAGTGGAGCCACCGTTAGGTCCCTATACCAATAGGATTCATAATTTTGAATGACCAAGGTTAAGCCTTATAATATTGTACATACCATTTCTTTCTGCAAATGTTTTCCATATTATAAAAATTTAAAAAATGTAAAGAGGGTATGTCCTAAAAGAAAAATCAAAGGACAAAAAAAGAATAAGAGAAGGTCAAAAAAGATGAAAATATATGAACCCCAAAAACAAAAAGACCAAGAAAGTGTGCAAGTCCAAATGCCACTACTATTTACATTTTTGGATAATAATGATTGTGTGAAACTTGTAATTCATGCCACAATCCATGGTAATCAAACTAATCTTGGTTATTTCATGTTTTAAATTTTATGTTTATAGTTAGAGAATATAATCCGACCAAACAGTGTAATCTTGGCGGATCATTAGATAGGTAGAGTGAATAAAAGGAGCTTACTAGTTTAATATGAGCACCTGGATGATATAGGGTTAGAATTAGATAGTTTACTTTGTAAGGAGAATAAAAAGGTTGATAAGGGTTGCTATCCTAAATCCACCCAAATAAAGTGAAGAAAAAATGGTAGGGTAAGTAAGTGGATAAATAGTAGAAAGGTTGCAGAATTGTCATGTGATTATACAAATGCACTTACGTCATCATATTAAATGCAATTTTCAAAAGTGCATAAGTAGAGGACAAAGGAAAAACAATGGTTTACAATATGATTTACTTAACATCCCCTCATTCATTTTAACCCCTATGACACTTACTAACTCGCCTTTCACAATAAAAATATTAATACCTATAGTTCTTTAAGTCAAAGAGGCTCAGAGAATTTCTCTGACTTTTGGTGAGACCAGACCCTCAACTTGATGAGTTAAGAAGGAAAGGTGTTAAATTCCCTTATAAAACGTTCATCCCCGTCACAAAACCCATTTTCCTAAGGTTAAGTTGTCTTGCCTCAAAAAACCGCTTTATGAACATGTTTTATGTGCAAAACCCACCAAATACATTTATTCAAGGTACTATGTTTGTCGAAAGAGCACAACATTTAATATACGTAAATGAAATACCCCTTTCACTCATTTCACTACATATTAAGTTTTTTAACTTTATTATTTAAATTTATGAAAACCCATTGTCTCATATATATTTAACTTATTTATATAAATTAACCCCATCCCTTAGTTTATTTACAAAATATATTACTACCCCATATCCCACAAATATATTGAATCCCGTCCTCAATCCTTAATCCCATATTAAATCAACCTCGACCAAATTAAGCTCCAAGTTAATCTCATACCACTGGTGATTAGACCCATGGGCGCCCCGAAAACCTTTTGTATAAATCGCCACGCAAATTGACCTTCTGGTCACCATACAATCTCCCTCCCCCTCTTCCAATGGCTCACATGCATATGGGCTGACCCAAAGTCCTCCCTTTACCCACCCGATAAGGTAGTTTTCCTCTTAGCCCGTGATGCAAAGTGTCACACAATAATTAGAATGAGGAGACCCCTCCTGAATACTACCCGCTCCACAAAAGCGGTGCAATGGACCTCCCAAACCACTTCCCTTGTCTAACCGAAAAACTGCCACTATTCATCAATCAATGAACCCACCAAAAATTAATTGTTTTCACTATAAAAGCCCATTTACCCCTCTTTTCACTCTTTTCGCGCAATTACTATTGACAATTCAGAAAAGCCATTACGACTCCTGCAACCAGCTAATTCGCTCACAAAACTCCACCATTGCTCCACAGACACTGCAGACAACCCAACTCATTCATTAGTATATACTAGAACCATACGAACCTCTGCAGCCTCCATCAACTACCAATAACAATCAATTTCACCCAATTCCTGGAGAATGATGAATGTAAAATTACGTAATGCAGAATGGTGGAGACAATGACTGATGAACTGTGATAAATTTACAACAAAAGGTTATTGCACAGTAAAAATAGAGTAGCCTGGTAAACATGTGAAAAAAAGACATCAGGATCAAAGAGTATTAGTGGAAAGGTAAAAGTTAAAGAAGACTGCAGCACGAAACACTGCAACAACAAGCCAACATAAAGGGTTTCACTTCAACGATAAAGGCCAGCAACACCATAATGAAAGGGACAACATGAAGCAATTCAATAGTTGTCTCTATCTTCTTGCTAGAAGATATTTGTATTTCCTAAATTTAATCTGAAATCAGTTTGAGATATTTTGTAATATTTTTTGTTTATATAGTTCACCATTTGAAGTATGTAGGGTGAATTCCAAACATTTCTATAGACTTCTTGTTCTTCAGTCTGAAATTCTATTGTATCAATGACTGGATCAGCTAGCTAGATCAAGGAAGAAAGATCAAATATTTGACTGGATTCTTGTGTAAAGCAAAGTTCAAATAAGTATTCAATGTTATTTTCTTTAAGTTTTTCCACAGTCTTACTTGTATCTCTAAAAATATGAATGTTATAACATGGAATGATATCTCAGAAATTGCTTAACTGAGCTATGTCTTGACTGTTATGGATACTTAATGTTTTCTTCACTAATATAAGTTAAGGAATTCTTGATTTCTCCTAAGTTTAGATAATTCCTTGTGATCTATAGCAAAGGATTCTTGATTGCCCTTTGTTCATGATTATCCTGTATTCTTCATTTTAACCCTGGTTTGAGGATTCTTAAGTGCTTTCTCACCCTGGTTAGGATCATTTCACCCCTTTGACCTAAAGATTTTCACTTTACTTTGCTAGCCTTCCCTGTGAACATTCCCTTTAATTAATTGATCGAGTTCTGCTATCCATTTGTTGACTCCATAACCCAATGGCTTAAAGACATTGCTCTATCCATCTGTTCCAAGAATTCCACAACGCAACCTTCAATTCAAAACCAAAACCCCAATGAACATTAAAAACTAGCCTAAAATCCTAGCAAACAAAGCTAAATCATAAAGAGAGAGCCCTCTCTGGACTTAGGTTGGCTAGAGCCTAAGCCTAAAAGTGGTTAGTGGTTACCTTGGTGATCGTCTTCCTTAACCTTGGAAAATTATTGGGTGATAACACCTACATTAGTGCATTTGAATGTATTTCCATTAGGATCATATAGATGATTCTTTATATGGATTGGTCATACCTTCACAAAACCAAAGTGGATTTCTTCGACAAATCCATTAAGTGTGTGGTTGATAGTGGGGGAAATAGGACCTTGCAGGGAAAGAAGAATCCTATATCAGTGATGATGGTTACCACTATGCTAGCTAAGTGTAGTTGTGAAAAAGGTTGTGTGATTTTTACAGTACACATTTCCAGTGACAAGGGTAAGGAGGTTGAGGATGCAGAGGTGTTAAGAAGGTACCTATTTTTGCAACAACTTTAGGATGTATTCCCTTAGGAAATTACAAAGTTGCCACCTCATAAGGAGGTATACCTTTCTATTGGGTTAGTGCTAGGGGTAGCTTCAGCATCGAAAGAACCTTACACGATAGGCACACCTGAGTTGGTAGATTTGAAGTTGCAACTGAAGGAAATGTTGGACAAAGGATACATTAGGCACAGTGTATCACCTTAGGGCACATTAGTGTTGTTCGTATTAAGAAAGATGGTACTCTTAGATTGTGCATTGAATACAAGTAGTTGAACAAGCTAATGATCAAGAATAGGTACCCTTTCCCAATGATTGATTATTTGTTTGGTTAGTTAAAGGTAGTGGAAGTGTTGTCTAAGATCGACTTGAGATAGGTATATCATCAAGTATGCATGAAAGAAGAGGATATCTTCAAGACTGTGTTTAGGACCAGGTATGGGCATTATGAGTTTGTTGTCATTCCATCTAGTTTGAGTAACTCTCTAGGAATGTTCATGTCTTTGATGAATAGTGCGTTGTGTCCTCATTTGGACAAGTTTTTTTATTGTATTCATTGATGACATACTAGTATATTCTAAGAATGAGGGAGAAAATGTCGAACATTTAATAGCAGTGTTGAGAATGCTAAGGGAGCATTAGTTGTATGCTAAGATTAGAAAGCAGCTTCTTTTAGACTGAGGTACACTACTCGAAACATGTTGTCTCCAAGGAAGGCATAGCAGTAGAACCAAAAAAGATAACAACCATCATGGAATGGGAAAAACCTAAGAATGTGAATTAGGTGAGATCCTTCATGGGATTGGTATGTTACTACAAGATTTTCATTAGGAACTTATCATGCATTTCATATCCTATCACATCATTTTAGTGGAAAGGTAAGAAGTTTGAATGGACTGAAGAATGTGAATATAGTTTTGAGAAATTTAAGAATATGTTGACACATGCACCAATGCTAAAGATTGTGGATATAGACATGGAGTTTGTAGTGTGTACATATTCTTGCAAGAGGGGACTTGGTGGATTTATCATGGAAGAAGGATAGGTAGTGTGCTATGAGTGACAGAAATGGAATGAGCATGAGCATAACTATCCATCACATGATCTTGAGCTAGCAATGATTATACACACATTGGATATGTGGATACATTATCTTTTGGGCATGAGATTTACATTGATGAGTGATCATAGTCAGTTGTGGTATTTGTTTGACCAGCCAATTCTAAATTCCAGGGAAGCTAGATGGTTGGCTACCCTTAGTGAGTTTGACTTTGAGATAAAATACATCAAAGGGAAGGAGAACCAGATTGCAGATGCTCTTAGGAGGAAGGTACATGTAAATCATACAAAAAATATAAGCTCCTATGGGATAGAGTTTCAGGATAGGATCTTGAAGGAAGGACAACGGGATGAAAAATACATGTAGATCATGCATAGGTTATAGTAGAGTGTAGACACGAGTATAAGTTTAGGTGAAGGTACATGTTCAGGTATAGGTACAAGGGATCATGATGAAGATTATAATCTCATGGACTATGGCTTGGTGAGATTTTGAGACAGGATCTATGTGCCGAATTGGAGTGAGGTTAAGAAGCTTATCTTAAGAGAGTTTCATGTGAAACCATCTTTGGATCATCCTAGCTATTAGAATACATTGACAATGGCGAAGAAGTTTTGATATTGGATTAATCTAGAGAAGAAAGTGGAAAAGTTTGTGGCTAAATGCTTACTGTCAATAGGTAAAGACAAAATGCAAGCACCTAGGCGGTCTACTACATACTATTGCGATTCCAGAATGGAAATGGGAGGTCATTTCCATAGATTTCATCATAGGTCTTCAGAGGACAGTGAGGTAGCATGATTCTATTATGTCGTGGATGACAGGTTTAACAAGGTTGCTTGCTTCATTCCGATAAAGACTACATATTCATCGAGTGAGGTAGCACAATTATTCATTAGGAAGATAGTGAGACTACATGGTGTTCCAAATCATATTGTGTCAAACACAGATGCAAAGTTCACTTCCAAGTTTTGGAAGGATCTAATTGCAAGATTGGGTATAGAATTGGCCTTCAGTACAACTTATCATATATAAATAAATGGAAAGGAAGAGAGGGTCAACAGGATCTTGGAAGATATGCTGAGGATGTACGTGATTCACTAGTAGAGGAAATGGGAGTAGTAGTTTCCATTGAATGACTTCATAAACTGTTAGCGCTCCAATATTTCTATAGAGTGTTGGAGAAAGAAATGATTAGCAGTAACCACAAACCAACTTTGGATATTAGGGTCTAGCCCTCCTAATCTCAGAGAGGGCTCTCTCTTTCTTATTTAGCTTTGTTTAGTTATTGGATTTTAGGGTTGTTATGATTGTGCTTGGGTTCTGATTTATATTTGGTGGTGGGATCACTGACTTAGATGAAAAGATGGGTGTCTTTTACCATTCGGCTGTGGGGTCAAATGTCAGGCAAATAGCGCTGGACGAAGTTCTAGAAACAATGTCTATAGGGCAAGATAGCAGAGTTACTTCAGACCTTAAGGTTGGATGGTGATGTGGTTTTCAATCGGATCCAAAGAGAAATTAAGGGTTCCTTAGGATGGATTATGAGGAAAATGAAAGAGGTCAACTAGGATGGGAGAGAAATTAAGGATTCTCAAATCTGGATATTAGAAGAAAACATGTAAACGATTAACTGTGGAAAACATAGTGTACTTAAACAAATTCTGAGATAAATTTCCAGTTAACTCATTCAACTTTAGATAACATTTAAGATTATGAAAAACATAAGAGAATAACAAATTGACAAAGAAAATACTTCGCTATAATAGCTCTACACATGAATCTTATAAGGAAACCTCTTTATTAGTTTCTCTAGTCTATTGACTTGAAATTTGGTACAATAACCCTTATGTTTGTGATCAAAATAACTCTGCAAATTTATAGCAATCCACACTCAATACTTCGAATTATGAAGTATTTATACAAAAAAGATTTACAAAATATAGCAAACTATCTTGGGAACCAATCTAGGAGAAAGAAAAATCTTCATGCAAGAAGATAAAGACAGTTATTGAACTGTTGTTTGTTGTCCCTGTTTATTAGGTTGTGTTGTATTGAATTTTTTATATCTTGCCTTTCAATCTCTGCTTTACTGTTTACTCTTCATGCTGGATGTTCTATTTACTCTGACCTTTCAACTGATACACTTTCATCTAATACACTTTCACCTGGCTGAGCTGTCATTATCCTTTTACTATGCCTTTTTACTCTTACTGTACATTTTAAACTTTTGACTTTCTACAGTAAGTCATTTAATTTCTCCCATGTTTTGGCATCTGGTAATTGGATATTGATCATTTTCCTGAAAATCTCATTTACCTCTGTATACTTGACAAAAGTAGGCTTACTGACAAAAAGGTGTTTTACCTCATGCTGGAGTTAAAACAAATTCTCAAAGGTTTGGTACAAGACCTTACCAGTAGGTATACCCTTCATGCATGAAATATTCACTTGATCTCTCGCTACTTCTCTGATTTTTCTATTGTAGTCCTCTTGTGTCATCAGCTTATCATTTATTACCAAGGGATTCGGTAAACCATTTTGCCTCAAAATTTAAAATTTGACCATGAATTTGTCAATTCCCAACTGCATGGTTTGGTACTTGTCTTTGAGGTTTAACATTAAATTCCTCTTGGTGAGGACTCTTTTTACTTCCAAAATTGTACATGTTTTGTCAAGTATATTTAATTCCTGTAGCTCATACTTGTTCTTGGAGTTGAGGAAGTGAATGATCCTTGTATCTTCCTCTAGCATGTCTCCAAGTTCTACTTTTACTCTTTGTATGGCTTCTATAGCCTATTTTCTCAAATCAATTTTCTCAAAAATAACTTGGATGGATGGCCAAATATCATTAAAAGAGTCAATTATATTGGCCCATAATTGTTCTTTGGTCTATCCAAGGGGTTCCTTCAATGTAAGTTCCTTCTCCAGGATTTTATTCTTTCATTCATCCCAGTTGCTTTTTGCACTTCTTCCTTGTGCATGACTTGGGAAATCTTGTAGTCAGTTTCCAAACTGGTCACCTTCTCCTTAATCTTGTTCATTTCATTGGTCTAAATGGACATGTCTTCCATTTCCTTGGACAATTTGCCTCCCTCATCACATGTAGACCCTGTAGTGGTTGAGCTTGTTGCTGATGTAGACGGTGTCGATGCTGGCAGTGTTGTGGCCATTGCAGCTGTGGGAGCTAACGATGCTGCCAAAGTGGAAGGTATTGTAGTAGTTATTGTTGGAATAACAGTGGGAGGGGCATCCTCAAGACTAGCTTGTTTTTGTTGAATCAAGCTATCAAACTCTTTTTCCATCTCCTTTAATTGATCATTTAGTTGTAGCACGAGGTCTATCATCTCTTCATGATTGGTTTGGCTCTCCAAGACCTCTTTAGTTTGTTGGTGTTCTAAATGAGGCAGCTTTAGCTATTTCTTGAGAGCTGTTATATCCTCATTCTTCTTTTTAATCAACTTCTCATCAGCCTTAATGTCAGTCGAATCATGGCTCAACTCAAGGACCAAGTCCTCCAATGACTTGATCCTATTATCTTTGACCTATGAGGAGGCCTTATCCAATTTATATTGGGCTGTGATGTTATCCAATGAAACCTACATCTTGTGTGCAGCCATGGCCTTTCCTATAAGGGTGGATTAAATCATCTCTCCATCCTGTTAGGAAACTCTATCTGGTCAATGGGATGAACATCCCTGGCTAATACCTCAAAATCAATCTTTCTGTAATCAGCTGAGGTCTTTGGCCACTAGGGAGTTGGTTGCATGAATGAGACCTACATTTTTCCTACTTTGATGTCAAAATATGGCATCAACCTGCTGTGGTTGGCTAGCGTATGTTTGAAGTATTGAGCATATGTCTCGACCTTTAACTTCTCATTCCTCACCTTTATTTCCTTGTACCTATCTTTGATGTCCTTTTCTCTATCATCTAGCCTAGTAAAAGAGGAAACCTCAACACTTAGTTGTCTCTAAATCATTTGAGTGTTATAGGTTTATGGTTGTTGAATCTCTCCTTAAGCAGTTGTGTCTTTGCTTCTTTGCCCCATTATTTCAGTGTCAATTATTTTCACTGATTCAATGTTCTCCTCATGTTCAGACACAAGATTCAACTTGGGCCTTCTCCTAAGTTCAAAGTATTCATCTGTAGTCTCCATGGCCAAAATCAAGCCATCCTCCCTGTTTCTTTTTGGATTTGTGTCCTCATTGGCTGGGGTCTCTAAAACAAGATGATTACTCATTGGTTCCCCTAATTTTGGAACCTGCATTAAAGAACTCTGGTCAATTTGCTTTTCCACATCAATTAGTGTATTTTCAACATCCACTACTATGCTCTCCATGCCAATCAATGTATTTTCCAACCACCTAGATTGGCTGGAAATGTTGGCATTATGATACAATTATTGTCCTTGATGGAAACTCTACAGGTCAACTTAGTTTTGATGAGAGGCTAACAGGAATATTCATAGGCAATAGGGCAGTGGCACAGAGGATCAGGAAGATGGAACTAAGGTATATTGATTAGAATAAAGAAGTTTAAGGAAGAAGATGATGTAAGAGTAGTTTAAGAGATACACACAGGTTCACTTAGTCCAAGCAGCGTATACACGCAGGTACTCAGAACAGAAATAGGATATAACGTACACACACACTCCCATAGAAGGAAAAGCGCGTATTTAGTCCGAAGTATTCGGTCCATGGTATTTGATCCAAGGTATTGGTCCTAAGTGGATTCGGTGCATGGTATTGAGAAAGGCCAAAAACTATATAAAGAAGAAAGGATTATAAGACCAGATGTGCAAGTGAATAAGATTCTAAGGAATACTTCTATCTGAAGTATATTTTATGTTGCAATGTTATGTATGGGACTAGAACTAAAATATATATGTGCACCTTGAGTTCAATATTGGATCAGGATCATGAGACCTGAAATGACTTATTCTTGAATGATCTGATATTAGTTGAGGCTAGATCTGATGTTTTGCATATGTTTTATTCATTATCTAGCATGATCTAGGGTTGTCTGAAGTCTGGAATTGCAGCAAAGTTCTGAGTCAATATTTGTAGATCTATACGCAGGTTCGTCTCGATAAAAGAGCATATACACGCAGTTTTTGTTGTTTCAAGTAGCGTATACAAAATAAAGGCTTGATGTTTAGAGATGGCTGATCTATCAGATTAACGTTGCTGATTTATTGCTACTGTTATTTTACTATTGTCTGTCAATGAAGTCTTGTTAGATCTGAATGTAAATCTAAATGCATAAGGAGGTTGACATTTGATTGATTGTATAAGTGAGGTAGAAGTGTTTTTTGTTGCCTGCCTATGTAAAGTTCTATAGGTTGATAGTAGATATTCAGTACACTGCCAGTTGGTACAGTTTGTGATTTGGAGATTTTATGATTCAGAATCTTTAGAGGTAAACGCAGGTTGGGCTAAAAGAAGTAGTGTATACACACAAGTTTTCTTCATTGAAGTACTGTATATAGTCTGAGACATGAATTTTTGAGGTTTTAGTTGGTTCTGAATGTTGATACAGGTTTCTAGGTTCAAAAAAGTCTTATGATGACAGTGATATGATTCTTTAGATTAATTGCATGTTGGTTGATGAAGTTTGAGTTTCTAAATTTATGGTGGGTTATTGATGAGTCAAGGTCTTCATATGTCTTTATATGTGCGAGAAGCATCTAGTCTGAAAATTCATGAAACGTGGTTCCTAGTGGAAGAGTGGATTTTTCTATAGGCTAGCACCGTACTAGTAAACATATTGGCTAGTCCAATAGATACAGGGTTGTAGCTCCCTTCCAGTAGAAGTTGGAGAACGAGAGAAGGTTGTAACCTTCTCTAGGTAGAAGCCTACGTACTACTATGAGTCGGCACCAGTACAATATTGTAAATAGATTTTCCTATTGTTAGGAGAAGACAAAGACGATAGTAGCAGGTGGTTTTCACCCACATTAGGTTTCCACCTTAAATCTTGGTGTTCATGTGTGTTTCTCATGTGTAATAGTTTATTATGTTTATACTTTGCATAGTTACTATTTAATGATTGATGAAGTATTGATGCACTAACTAAAGATCAACATATGATGAATTCACTGAATCATAGGTTTACTACATAAACGTTGGTTGCCTTAAAGACAGTTGCGTGTACATGCTAGCTACCCTCTCTGAAGTAGTGTATATAAATTTGATTATGAAAAAGAAAAATTCTTCATCTGATAATACTGATTCACCCCCCTCTCAATGTTATTTCCAACAATTGGTATTAGAGAAAGTCCTTTAGAAGAAGCTTGATCGCTTGAAGGAAGATCCCTCAAGATGAATAATCACTAAAGCATGGGATCCATCAGACTCTTAATATTCGATGGGAGAAACTTTGTTTATTGGAAAATAAGAAACACAACCTATCTACAATCTCTTGGAACAAATGTCTGGGAAATTGTGGAAGGAGGATATAAATTTCCAACAACAATTCCTACAGACACGGTAGGTAAAAAGCAATATGAAACCAATGCCAAAGCTATCAATACTTTATTGGGAAGTTTGTCACAATCAGAGTTTTTCAAATTCATGGTACATAGCATTCTCTTTTTGTTAGTTTTGAATTGATATCTGACAGTAGTAATAGAGATGTAGTTCAACAGGCGACTCTGTGATTACAATTTCTACAACAGAAATCTGACTGGAGTTTTGTAATGGTTCTTTTTGTAGATATATCATCACGAAGAAGAAACGATGGAGATGACAATCATATATCATCCATTGAGAAAAAAGAAGAGATTCCAATTAAAGAAGATTTTGATGACCAATCCCTGATTGAGCAGGTGGTTCTCACTGTGCCTACAACGAACTATCCAACCATTCCCGTCCTAAATTTCAGGATGTTGATTATCGGAATTCTGTCTTGCATTCCCCTATCGTTTCTAAATCAGTTCTTTTGGTACAGAATGGAACCGCTCATGATTAGTGCAATTTCTGCTCAGATTACAGTCCTTCCACTTGTTTGGCTGATTGTTGAAATGTTACTTTCAACTGCAGCGTTCCTCTTTTCTAGAAAACTCTCATGAGTTTCCTGCAGCGCTTTTCACCGAATGGTGGTATTCCTCCAGGGGCAGCGATCAGAATCAACAGCTGACACGTGGCCTGAGCAGTTTTGCAAAACAACCATTCCCCAGCACGTAAAGTTCGAAAAAAAGGGCCGTGCAATTCTGCTGACAGTCGTCTGACTGAAATCAAGGTTCGATTTACAGGTTTGCACCATGGACTTGACGTGAATTGAGATTTTTCATTGACGAACAATTTTATCAGTGAAACAATAAATGAAATTTACTGTGGTTGGTAAATGTAGGTAAAGTTTTTAATTTTATTATTTTTTTATTCACAGGAGTATGGCACAAGAAAAACGTAATATCATTTTGTCTTTTGTTGTTCATTCAATATGCAATGTAATATGTGAGATGCAGCGGCATGAGCGTATGTAAGAAAAAAATTTCTTTACACACAACAGTGTAAAGATTTGCAAGGAGAGATAGAGTTTTTTTTTTGTAATGCACAACAGTGCAGAGACTTTTTTTATGCATAGCAGTACAGAGATAGAGTAATTTTCAGGAAAGACAGTGAAGTTTTTTTTGGGATTGCATCTAAAGCATTCCTGTTGCAATCCCTCTGTTAGAGGAAGACCTGTTTGTAACAATTGTTTTTTTTGTTAATGAAAACAAGTTTTTTTTTGTGTGCATATGTAAAACTCTGTCTTCAAAAAACATTTTTAGTTTCTCTGTGTTAAGAAACAGAGCATTATTCTCTGTTCATTGTTGTTTTGGAATTATCAGAAATTCCCAACATGGTATCGAAGCTTGTACAGGCTCTTTGAAGATGTCAAAGAAGCTGAAAGAAGGATTTCTTGTTGCAGTAGCTTCTCCAGCAGAGTGAAGACTCAGTCAAGAAAGAATCAAAGGTATTTCTCAAGTTAGTTTTTTGTGTTATTGTTGAGGATAGTCAGTTGTTTAAAATACACAGTCAAGTATTTTGAAGCATAGTTAAGAGTGCAAGAATGGTTGGAGCCAGCACTAGCATGGGTATCTTTAATACTCATCTCCCACAATTTAATGGGAAAAACTATGACTATTGGGCAATAACTATGAGAGCTTTGCTTGCTTCCCAAGACTTATGGGAATTTGTTGAGGATGCTTTTGAAGAACCAGCAGATGAAGATGAGTTTAATAATTTGACTTAGGCAGAGAAAGAACTGTTGAAGAGAAATAAGAAGAAGGATTCTAAAGCCCTCTACTTTTTGTATCAAGCAGTGTATGAGAGTGTATTTCCAAGGATAGCAGTAGCCAAGAGATCAAAAGAAGCATGGAAAACTCTCAAAATAGCCTATCAAGGCATGGAGAAAGTGAAGACGGCAAAAGTACAGTTACTGAGGAGAGATTTTGAGTCTCTCTGCATGAGGGAGTCAGATAATATTGACTCATTCTTCATACATGTGATTGGTCTAGTCACACAAATAAGGTCTCATGCAGAGATTCTTGAAGAAAGGAGGATTGTGGGGAAACTATTGAGGATCCTACCCTCAAGGTTCGATGTGATTGTCACCACCATAGAAGAGACAAAGGATCTCACAAGCTTCTCAGTTGATGAACTACATGCATCACTGATGACACATGAGCAGAGATTGAATAGAAATGAAAAATCATCTCTAGAGCATGCCTTTAAGACCCAGATGTTATTTGGAAGAAGAAAATATCAAGGCAGAGGAAACAAGAGAAGAAGAGGCAAAAGCCAAAACAGAGGTGGAAGAAACAGTCCAGTAAATGCTCAAGGAAGAGGCAGTGATCCAAATCAGAACCAAGGCCAAGGCAGCAGCCAACAAAGTGAACAACATCATGCTCAACGACAAAGCTATGATAAATCCAATGTCTAATGTCACTATTGTAAAAAAAATGGGCATTATGCAAATGAATGTAGGAAGAAGCAACATGATATGAATAATAGAACTAGTGACAATTTCACTAGAGAAAATATCAACCAAGATAATTTATTTTTAGCCTGTAATATGGTTAAAGCAAAGAGTGAAGATGTATGGTTTATAGACTCTGGTTGCAGTAGCCATATGACAGGAAACATAGCCCTATTTTCTATTTTAGATCAGAGTGTGAAGTCACAAGTCACACTAGGAACTGATAGTAAAGCTTTTGTTAAGGGAAAAGGAGAAGTAAATGTTTTGACACGGAAAGGTAAAAAGAAAACCATAGAAGATGTTTATTATGTTCCTGGAATGAAATGTAACCTCATAAGCATTGGACATCTTATTCAAAAGGGGTACAATGTTTTGTTTGTGAATGATGTATGCACCATCATGGATAAAACACCCAAGAAACAATGTATTGTTGAAGTGAAAATGACAAGGAACAAGTTGTTCCCTCTCAGAATGAAAGCAGATTTAAAAAATGGAGAAGAAATAGCAGCAGTGACCCAAGAGGCTTTCCAAAGTGAACCAAAAGATGAAAATTGGTTGTGGCACTTGAGATTTGGACATATCAACTTTGGAGGTCTTAACTTGTTGAATAGAAAATGAATGGTAAGAGGATTACCATTGATAGAGAAACCAGACAGCCTTTGTGAAGGTTGTATCTTGGGGAAACAACACAGAGAAAGTTTTCCATCTGGAAAAAGCATAAGGGAAAAATCACTCTTAGAGATTGTCGACTCAGATTTATGTGGACCGATGCAAACTCCATCACTTGCAAGCAGCCACTATATGCTAACATTCATTGATGATTTTACTAGAAAAACTTGGGTTTATTTCCTAAAGAATAAAAGTGAAGTGTTTGAAAGATTTTACAATTTCAAAGCACTTGTAGAAAACCAAGTTCTAAGAACTGATAGAGGAGGTGAGTATATCTCCAAAGAATTTCTATGTTTTTGTAGAGAAAATGGAATTCATAAGCAGTTTACCACTAGGTACACTCCGCAGCAAAATGGAGTTGACGAAAGGAAGAATAGGACAATCATAGATATGGTGAGGAGTATGTTAAAGACAATGCATTTGCCAAATGATTATTCGGCTGAAGTTATACACTATGCAGCGTACATTTTGAATAGATGACCTACAAAAGTAGTCATCAACAGAGTGTCGGAAGAAGCATGGAGTGAGTCACCGACATGAAAGTTTTTGGATGTGTCGCTTATGCACACATTCCATATCAACTAACGAAGAAGTTGGACAACAAAAGGGAGAAATTTATTTTCATTGGATACAATGAGGAATCCAAAGCTTATAGGTTGCATAACCCATCCACCAAGAAGCTTATTGTGAGTAGAAATATTCAATTCATTGAGGAGGAAGCTTGGGATGGAAGCAAAGAGAAAACAGTAAATGTTAAAAACTCTTTGTCACATGATGAAGATGATGAGGAGATGGCTGAAATACATCCCCAAACAATGGCACCAACACAAGGGCAGCAAGAGACACCCTTGAGAAGAAAGGAACGTGCTTCTCCAAGCACACTACAAGGAGGAAATTCAAGTGCTTCTTTAAGCACTTGTACACCAAATGAAAGAGGTAAGAAGTTTAGAAATTTAAGTGACATTTATGAACAAGAGGCAACAACTGAAGGTATGAACTCTTTGTTTGTTTTATATTGTCATGTTGATGACCCTATGCGTTTCGAAGAAGTTATTAAGGATAGGAAATGGATAGAAGCTATGGATGAGGAGATCAATGCCATAGAAAGAAACAATACATGGGATTTAGTTGAACTACCAAAAGGAAAGGATGTCATTGGAGTTAAATGAGTTTACAAGACCAAGAGTAATGCTGAAGGGAAACTAGAAAGACACAAGGAAAAACTTGTTGTCAAAGGATATAAGCAATAGCATGGGAGAGACTATGAGGAAACTTTCACACAGGTTGCTAGAATGGAAACCGTGAGAGCAGTGTTGTCCATAACAGCACAAAACAACATGAAAGTTTACCAAATGGACGTGAAGTCAACATTCCTAAATGGAGTGTTAATGGAAGAGGTTTACATTGAACAACCTCTAGGCTATGAAAAGAAAGGCCAAGAGCACAAAGTGTTCAGATTGAAGAAATCTCTTTATGGGCTGAAGCAAGCACCAAGAGCGTTGTACAGTAGGATAGATTCCTATCTACTGGAAAATGGATTTGAAAAGTGTGAGGGAGAACCCACCCTCTACATCAAAGAAAAGGATGGTAGAATACTAATTGTTGTGTTATATGTTGATGATGTTATTTTCACAAGTAATGATGATTACCTTATTGAAAATTTCAAAACAGTCATGAAGGAAGAATTTGAAATGACTAAGATATTTCTTACAAATAGAAGTAGAACAAAATGGAAATGGAATTTTTATCTCACAAGTGAAATACATTAATGAAGTGTTGGAAAGATTTAATATGTAGGAGAGCAAAGCGGTAATCACTACCACAGTGATGGGATTAAAACTCAGCAAAGAGGACAACAACAAGGATTTTGATCCTAGTTTGTATAAGAGCATAGTTGGCAGCCTCATGTATTTGACTGCAACTAGGTCGGATATAATGCATGCTGTTAGTTTGATTTCCATATTCATGGAGAGGCCAAAAGAAGCACATTAGCAGGAAGCAAAAAGTCTGAGGTATGTTAAAGGTACTAAAAGGTTTGGCATTTTATATACTGCTTACAAAATTTTTAGATTTAATTGGATACACTAATAGTGATTGGGTTGGAAGTGTAGATGATCGGAAAAGCACATCCGGTTATGTTTTTCACATGGGTTCAGGGGCCATTTCATGGGCTTCTAAAAAACAACCTATTGTAGCATTGTCTACAGCAGAGGCAAAATATGTGGCAGCTACAATAGCAGCGTGTCAAGCAATTTGGATGAGAATGATGTTAAGGAGTTTATGCCAAGAGAAAGCAAAAGGAACTGCGATTTTTTGTGACAATAGCTCAGCTATTGCATTATCCAAGAATTCTGTGTTTCATAAGAGAACGAAACACATCGACACAAAGTTTCATTACATCAAGGAATTGGTAATTATGGAGAAATTATTTTAGAACACTGCAGAATTCAGGAGCATGTTGCAGATATTCTGACCAAACCATTGGGGCAGAAAAGTTTTGAGTTTTTGAGAAAATCCCTGGGTATGACTGATAACCCAGCAGTTGAAATTAAATGGGAGTTTTGAAATGTTACTATCAACTGCAACGTTCCTTTTTTTTTAAAAACCGTCATCAGTTCACTGCACCGCTTTTCACCGAACGGTGGTATTCCTCCGGGGGCAGCGATCAGACTCAACAGTTGACACATGGCCTAAGCAGTTTTGCAAAACAACCATTCCCCAACGTGTAAAGTTCAGAAGAAAGGGTAGTGTGATTCTGATGACAGCCGTCCGATTCAAATCAAGGTTCGATGTACAGGTCAGCACCATGGACTTGAAGTGAATTGAGATTTTTGACGTGAATTGAGATTTTTCATTGACTGACAGTTTTATCAGTGAAACAACAAATGAAATTTACTGTGGTTAGTAAATGTAGGTAAAGTTTTTAATTTTATTATTTTTTATTCACAGGAGTATGGCACAAGAAAAACATAATATCATTTTGTTTAGAAAAACATAATATCATTTTGTTTTTTATTGTTTGCTGAATATGTAATGTAATACGTGAGACGCAGCAGCGCGAGGGTATCTAAGAAAAAAATTTCTTTACACACAGCAGTGTAAAAATTTGCAAGGAAAGACAGTTTTTTTTGTAATGTAATGCACAGCAGTGCAGAGACTTTTTTTTATGCATAGCACTGCAGAGTAATTTTCAGGAAAGACAGTGAATTTTTTTTTGAAATTACATCTTCTTGTTGTAATCCCTATGTTAGAGGAAAACCTGTTTGTAAAGTTGTTTTTTTTTGTTAATGAAAACAAGGTTTTTTTGTTTACATATGTAAAACTCTATCTTCAAAAAACATTTTTAGTTTCTATGGGTTAAGAAACATAACATTATTCTCTGTTAATTACTGTTTTGAAATTATCGAAATTCCCAACACTCATGGCAGCAACAATAACCAAGAAAAAGTTCTTTGCAGGCAACAAATGGGAATTCTCGCTGAATCCAACGCCATTCAATTTGAAGGAGCATGTTCTCATCACAATCTTTGCGAATGCAGGGGTAGGAACTGTACGTGCAATTCACATTATCACTATTGTCAAAATTTTCTACAAGAAGAACCTAACCTTTTTCGTTTCTTTACTCGTTTGCATGACAAGCGAGGTTAGGTTTTGGCCATTTGTGCTCGAATTTTCTTCCTAGGTTTGTTATATTCCTTGATTCTTACTGTCTGCAATATTTCTTACCATTTTAGATATGCAGATATTGGGGTTTGGATGGGCAGGAGTCTTCAGAAAATATCTAGTGGAACCTGTTGTGGCCTGCAAACCTTGTTCAGGTTTCTCTGTTCAGGCAAGGACTTTCATTTCATATGATTCCATGAAAATATGGATTCTCAAAATATGTTTGATGAGGTTGTGTCGTTTCTCAAAGGTATATTAGCCTTCTTCAATCTAACGAAAAGCGTAATTCGGTTTCAATTTTGTTGATTGCAGAGCTCTTCATGAAAAGGAAGAGAGCCTCAAAGTAGGCTTCACACGAAACCAGTTTTTCATGATAGTCCTTACGTGTAGTTTCTCTTATTATGTAATTCCCTGCTATCTGTTTCCCATGGCGACATCCCTGTCATGGATCTGCTGGGCCTTTCCAGATTCTATTATTGCACAACAATTGGGTTCAAGAATGCATGGCCTTGGCATCGGTGCCATAGCAATAGATTGGTCCACCATTTCTTCTTACCTAGGAAGCCCTCTTGCTAGTCCCTGGTTTGCAACAGCCAACATGGCAGTCGGATTTTTTCTTGTAATGTATGTGATAATGCCATTAACATACTGGTTCAACTTGTATAATGCAAAAACATTCCAAATATTTTCTAGAACTCTGTTCAACTCCGCTGGCGAACCTTACAATGTCTCCGGAATCGTTCATTCAAAATTCCATCTGGACAAGAAGGCTTATGAGAAGTATGGACCAATACATCTTACCACATTCTTTGCTTTTATGTATGGCGTTGGGTTTGCTGCATTGAGTGCAACAGTGGTTCATGTCCTCCTCTTTCATGGAAAGTATGTTATCAGTCCCTGAGTTCATCAGAATTCCATCGATGCAAAAGCGTTAAGAACGACAATAAAGGGTTATAATTTGTTGCAGGGAAATTTGGCATATTACCCTGTCTGCTCTCAGAGATCGAGAAGTGGATGTGCATACCAGACTAATGAGAAAGTAGAAGCAAGTGCCAGAATTATGGTTCGCTGGAATTCTCGTCGGCGCTATAGCTTTAGCTATTTTTGCATGCGAATATTACAATGAACAGCTTCAATTGCGATGGTAGGGAGTAATACTGGCATGTGGAATTGCCTTCTTACTCACATTACCCATTGGTGTTATTAATGCAACTATGAATTAGGTAAGTCTATGCGTCATAATTCATTCAAACTGAGCATTTGTCTCGTTAACCAAAATCATGTGAAGTAGATTAATATATCATCAATCTTGCATGAAACTAAATCTTGGATTGCGTTGGTCATGGTAAGCGCCAGGTCTGAACAACATCACGGAGTACATGATTGGTTATGTTAATCCAGGCAAACCGGTTGCAAACGTTTGCTTCAAAATGTACAGATATATAAGCATGGCGCAAGCCCTTTCATTCTTGGCGGATTTAAGCTGGGTCATTATATGAAAATCCCTCCTAGGTCAATGTTCTGGGCACGAAGAAATCGTCTAGAGCAGTGATCAAATTTGAAGGAGAGTTCCAACCATCTAAATTAGCACTTTCGTGGGGAAGAAATTGTCTAGAGCAGTGATCAAATTCAAAAGAGATTTCTTAATTTAATTTGGAAGGGCATATATCCATGTAATACTTTAGAGATGAAAAGTTTAAAAAAAAAAATTATGCTTATAGTGACAAGTGTATATTAGATAATTTTTTCACAAAAAAATTAAAAAATTGAAATAGTGTATTCTAAATCAACCCTATTAATCAATGATTTGTCTTTTTGTATTGAACATATCTGATTTATGGTATCCATTAAATTCTTGATTACACCATGTCCCTTTACCATTAGTTTGTAAGCAATGAAATAGCTATCGTGATAAATTGTTGTAAATTATCGTGTTTGAAAAATAAATATAAATATAGCCATTTCCATAACTTAGAAAATAAAGACGAAAGCATAAGAACTTTTACCATTAGAATATATTACTAGATATTCATTTTATTTTAACAATTCCACAAAAGACTTTTACAATTAAAATATATTATGTAATATTCTTTTTATTTAAAACATTCCTTTTATTTTACCATTACAATAAAAACCTTTACCGTTGTCTTATATTCCCTTTATTTTATCAATTCTATACTTGGATGATGATATGGCCAGTTCCCTGGATGAAACACACAAAATCTTTATTTATAGATGGAGTCTTCATTTTTCTTGTTTCTATTTTAGGGAACTTTTCACTGTCATACTTTTTATCTATTCAAAAGATTGTGCACTATCATAGAAAGAAACACATTATGAAGGAATAGAAAAGATATTTTCAACATTTAAAGAGGAATAATTTTATTCGAAAGTTTATATGAATTCTTTTAAGTCATACTCCATTTTGAACCTTTGAAATTAAAGTATTTGGTATAGATATTATTGAAATTTATATCAAGCAAATGTCTTTTGTAATTCTTCAATTTTAGCCCTCTTTTAATGTGCACCAGCTCAACCTCACTATAATTAAAATCTCATCAAATGCAAGCGTAACTTGCATTTGGAAATGGGTAATCAAAGTCACCATGCTATTTACTCTGAATTTCTACATCAAAGTTTATTCCTACCATATTGAAATTATGGAAATTTCCCTGCCCGTTTGAATTTTTACATCAAAGTTTATCCTACCATATTCAAATTAAGGAAATTTCCCGACCCATTATAAGTTCTAACTCCACCCCAAAATAAACAAAAGGTTCCGGTTGAACTTCACTAACATTAAACACACATAAACCACCAACTTTCCAGCAAAATTTTCTTTTGCATCCCTCAACCAAAAGCAAATGTGTACCATTGCACAGTGAAATTTAATGAACTTAACTATAATTATTCCACTATTAGATAAGCCCGAAAAACTGCTTAAAAATAATTAACAACAATTTGGAGTGGCTTAGACAAAATTTAGCTAAAAATTTATGCAATTGGTTAGAATCTTAAGTCATTTAAGATATGTAATTTTATAAGGTTTAGTTATTTGAATTATATTTTCCCAAATTCAAATCAATTCAAAATTCCATATGAATAAAATAAATAACAATTTCATATTCATTTCAATATTCTAGTATCACCAAAATAGACTAAGCTTCCTCATGGCTTATATATAAAAAAATTAATACCAAGGTAGATTAGCCTTCCTCATCGGTGAGCTCTCTTCTATTGTATGAATCACTTCCATTGTATGAATCAGCCTCTCTTCTATTGTATGAATCACTTCCATTGTATGAATCAGCCAATTGAATTGTGAACATTGAAGATTTCTAAAATGAGAGCGACTCAACTTTTTTATCCCAACAACTTTCGCGTAAATATTTCTTCGTATAAATATTTTAGATTGATTAACAGAAGAAAGAAATTGGACTCACGGTTGGAAATTAATCTAACCACCTCTCAGCTCCCTTACATTTATTTATTCGTTCAACAACCTACTGCTGCCTAAGTAATTAATAGAGGAACAAGGTTGGACGCTCATCATTATGACTCCTGGATGGTTATCCAAGAGCGTCCATGCTCCATTACATTTATTCCTTCAACAACCTCATGCCGACTCTAGAACTTATAGGTTAGGTTGTCCAGGAACAAAGGGGACTGATGGTCAGTTAGGCTGTGGCCGTTTTGTAAGTTAAATTTTCAGAAAGGAGTTGTTTAATTATGCATAGGAATTGCCCAATTAAAAATGGGGAATTTGAGCAAAAAAATTCAAATTTTTTTCTTAGATATAATATTTGAATCATGTTTTTAATGGTAGAAATGAATTTAGCACCATCAAAAATATCTAAAACACTTAAAATTTTGAAATTTAACAATTATAATTTAGATTTACAAAATTCTTTACCAAGTTTTCTTTCAACGAAAGTTTTCTTTCCAGTCAAAGGATTCCTTTGACTAGTTAGACTATGGCTTTCAGAAATGTCAACGGATTGGCGGCCCTTCTTACGGCATTTTAAGATATTACTTAAATTTTTTAAAACTTGTAAAATTTAAAATTACTTTTTATTTACTAGTGATTTTCGGTTAAGCTGGCTGCGACGTGTTGAATTTTGAACACTGACTAGAACCATTATTGCTTCGCTGTAATTTTTAGTTCAATTGGCGTGCCCGAACTAATTTATCCATATAATCTTTGTTGCAGTTTATGGGCACAGTGATTTCAGGGATTGTGTACATAGGCACAGCGTGGTGGCTCATACATTCCATTGACAATATCTGCGACACTGCTCTATTGCCCCCTGGCAGCCCATGGACTTGTCCATCAGATGGCGTTTTCTATGACGCTTCTGTAATATCGGGATTAGTTGGACCCAGAAGGCTTTTTGGAAATCTAGGTGAATATGGAGCGATCAACTGGTTTTTCTTAGGCGGAGCAATAGCTCCAGTAATAGTATGGCTGTTTCACAAGGCATTCCCTGAGAAGGAATGGATCAGACTGATTTATATGCCAGTTCTCATTGGAGCCACGGGGATGATGTCCCCTGCAACAGCAGTGAATTATACAAGCTAGATACTCATGGGATTCATTTTCAACTTCGTGCTCTACAGATATAAGAAAGACTGGTGGAAGCGTCGCAACTATGTGATCTCTGCAGCATTCGACGGAGGAGTGGCGTTCATGGCAGTTCTTCTCTATTTCTGCTTGGGATATGAAAAAAATATTTCATTGAATTGGTGGGGAGCAAACGTAGACGGTTGTTCCTTGTTGTCGTGAACCACAGCTAAGGGCATTGACGTGCCTGGCGGCCCATAACCAAGGCTTTCCAGTAACTGAATTTTCCGTTGGTGGTACATGTTGTTACTCTGTAGTTAGATGTTCTGTTTTAATAGTTCCTACTCACCAGAAGGTACTAGTCTCGAAGCCGATTTCTTTTCTTCATTCCATTCTGTGTATTGGAAGAAGCCTCTAGATGTTTAAATAAACGAGGGAGGCTTATTGCTCTGCCTTCGTTATATATAATGACTTTTAATTTTGTATATTATATTTATACTTTGATTTTCATGCATCCAATGGAAATCAGGATGCTTATTTTATATAATATAATATAAGAAAATAGTTTGTATTAAACAAAGACTTAGAAATTATATAAGAAAATTTTTTGATTGAATCTTTTTGAACCAACAAGTGTAGTTCATCCAAAGAAAATAATTTATAGTTTTTCTTATTCTTCCCTTACATAATAAAGTGACATTATATTTTGAAATTAAAATAGTATATTATATTATTTTAGATATTTATACTATAGAAGCCCCTAGAACTTATTGATCTACTTTTAATAAATGATGTAAATTCATGTATAATATTTATTATTTATATAAAATTTACATATAAAATTCATTGATTTTCTAATTCATCCATAACTTTATGGAATGGCATGGCATTGCTTTTTATAGTTTTTAAATTGTTATCATAAAATTGTAATATTTAAAAGAGTTGTGTTTAAAAAATAGTTGTTTGAATTCATCAGATAATGTTGAATCAATATGTCAAAAGTATTTCAAGACTTAAAACTTATTGCAGTGGATCTTTATCATACGGGTTAAGTAGAATTGTTTGTTACGTACAATTTCTTATATCTTTATAACGTTATCATAGTGAATGTGTTACTTTTGAGAATGAGCACTATATCTATCACTAAGTTACTAATTTTAGACAAAATTATTATTTCTTATTATGACTATAAATTATAGGATAGTCTTAATGTCTTTTATACTAATTCTTAGTTAAAACTTAGCACGTGTTTACATATCTTGAGAAATACTTGGAGCAAAGGTCTCACTCATGGAGGACACCTAACCGTGTATCTTGAACCAAAGTCTCACTAAGGATTTGAACTTTGGTTGAGAAGAGTATGAGATCTACCTTCCAATAATTTGATCAAACCACCTCAACTTGGAAATGTGGCCACTATTTGACTGGACAAAAGTTTCATATGTTAGAGTTTTGTAACTCACCAAACTTGATACTAATACCATGATTTAATGTTATGTACTTATATGTGTCTATGTTTCCATAAATTAATATATTTGCACATTAAATTTCTATGTTAAGCTACAATTTATGCATGTAATTCTTTAACACATCTATAAGCAAAAGATATTGGATCATCTGGCAGTATGAGTACCAGTGTAGAACAGAGGTGGTGCTTCAGCTCAATGAATGCCTTCTATTGGAACTCGGAACAAGGAAATTTTTATTTCGCCCCGTCCTTAGTAATCTGAACCAAAGGCCAAGAAATATGGGAGAATCTCAACACGAACCTTCGATATAAATTTGTAAGGCCCAAAACATTGTGAAGCTCGATTAGAGTGGTTGGGGCTTGACAATCCCAAATGACATATATCTTAGTCAGGTCCACATGCATGCCATGCTCATCTATGATGTAACCCAAGTATTGGACCGTACTCATGCCAAATGTTTATTTCTCCAATTTGGCACATAGTTTGTGTTGTCGAAGGGTTTGAACGACCTACTGATTGAGTTGCAATTGTTCTTCCCAACTCTTTCGAAAGATGAGGATGTCGTCCACATAAACCACCATGAACGATTTGGTGAGTGGCTGAAAGATGTCATCCATTAACCTTATAAAAGTAGTAGGGGAATTTCTCAACCCGAAAGGCATAACCAACCATTTAGAAAGAACTTCCTTGGAGTTATAGGTGGTCTTCCATAGATCTATGGGCTCTATTGGAACCTAGTGATAACCTAACTTCAGAACAATCTTGGTGAAATAATTGGCCCCCTTGAGTTGGTCCAGCAAGTCATCAATACATGTGATTGGATACCTATATCTGAAAGTGATTTTGTTTAATGCCTAGTAATCAATATAGAGCCTCTAAGTCCCATCCTTCTTCTGTACAAGTACAATTGGGCTCTCACAAGGTGAGGAACTTGGTAATATGTGCCCTTTTTGTAGCCACTTCTGGATTTTCCACTTGATCTCTTCATTTTCCAGAATGGAGTGATGATATATCGGCTCGTTGGGTAGAGGTGCTCCAAGATTCAGACCAATTGAATGCTTGACCTAGAAATGCAAGGGTACCCCTATGGGCAAGGAGAAGATGTCCCTGTATTCTTCCATGATCGTATCCACCTGCTTCTATATCTTGGAGGAACCCTTTGTAGGGGCCATGGATGTGGCCACAACCTTCCCCTTACCTTGACAACGAATCAGAAAGGAAACAAATTTCATAGCATGAGAGATGACCTTATTGCATTGCTTAGCAGAGATCAAAGAGATGGCGATAGGTTGGGCTACCTCTAGTATCCTGTATAAATTAGTACCCAAAGAAATAATAACAGAGTGAGGTCTAGACTCATATACAACATGCCACTTCCATAAGTATGGTTTTCCTAAATTCATGAGCAGCAACATCATAGAATACCTCATGCATGAAGGGATTAATGTTGTAGGGAAGGCCAACTTGTTGGACGATGGGGAGAAATCGTCCTTAGTGAAGCCACCTGATGGTGTATGAGTGTGGATGTGCTTTAGTCAGTAGGCCCAATCGCTTGATGACCTCTCCTAAAATGACGTTCTTTTGGCTCTCGCTATCGACAATGAACTGAAACAGAGAACCCTTCACCCATATCTATGAGTGGAATAGGATCTCCTCCTCTTCTGGATCTTCAGGCTCAATATTCTAGATCTTGGTAGTGGCCATAGTGGCACTTGGCTCCGCATCAATGATCTGCTTCCCTTTGTCATTCCCCTTGTCAGGTTGTGACTCAAAGTCAGAACATGTGTCAAACTCAGAGGCCTTTAGCTCAGCCTCCAGTGACTGCTTGGCTCGACACTTACTTGTGTTGTGAGCGGAGCTCTTATGGAACTCACACCACCTTACTAGGTCCTTCCTTGTCTTCTTGGTGTTTTTCATTTCTTGCAGCTTCGATGAGTTATCCTAGGTCATCCCACCTTGGCTTTGCCCCTTTTTCTACAACTTGGGGGTGCCTTTCCCTTGCTTCGGATTCGTAGATCGAAAGTTTTTCTTTTTTTGTTTAAGATTTTACTTAATCTTGATAGCATATCGGTACGTCGTGCTAAGTGAGGAGATGTTCAGGAACTCCATCCCATCCTGGATGTACCTACATAGGCAGCCGTGATACTTGAGAACCAAATGTTTGTCAAGGTCCTTGATACCCAACTTTGTGTGAAGGGTATAAAAAAATTGGTCAACTCTGACATGTCTTGGTCCCTTCCCTATCACAATGTGGTCCACTTTAGTCCTTTATCCTCATAGCTCTCGATAGGGTAGTATTGCCCCCTGATGGTGTCCTAGAACGAATGCCAAGTGGGTGTGGCAAAAGAGTGTGAGGGCATATGTTTATCTTTCTGCTGAGAGTAGGTTTCCTACCAGTCCTTGGGGGGAAGCTTTGAGAAGAGAAACGGTAATATTTTCCCGGCTGAAAAGGTCATGAACAAAAAAATATCCTTCTAGAAGATTTAACCATTTATCTACGACGTATGCATCTACCTAACCCTCAAATATGGGAATGTGAAAGTTAACTTGTACCTTAAAGGGTGTGGCGTTTTTAGAGTAGCTACTGGAAGTAGATGCGTTGCCCTTGGGTAGATGCTGAAGGATATGGAAAACTTGTCAATCATTGCATTCCTCTATCACTCAAGGGCTTCTTCGAGCAATATTTTGAAAGGATATCCTACCCCCTCATCTTTCTTTTCTTCCACCATGGGAGGTCGTTAGGATTTGTGGGGTTAGTCTTGCAAAGGTTCAACCAATTCAAGCCTTAACTCCTTATATCCCAGCCTCGTTGGGGACATGCAAATAAAAACCAGGGAAATAGCAGACTGGTATGATACCACTGATCCAAATTTAAACAGGAATGTAACATACTACAGATATAACCATCAATACAAATATACATCATAAATAACACTTCATTTCATTAATATCAAATATTAAATTATTCTTACAAATAGAATGGAAATAAGACTAGCTCAAGAGATGGTAGCTTAACTCTGAGAACATATGTGGTGGTTAAATGCCTCTGTGTTGAAAAATGGCAACAAGAAATGCTAAAAATAGAAATACTAAAAATAGCGCTGCTAAAAATAGTTGTTTGGGTACCAGTGCTAGATTGGGTAACAAGGAATGAAAAATGGAAGTGATAAAAATAGAATTGTTATTTTTAGTAGTTCAGGATGGATTCCTATTTTAGTCAGTCCCTGGACTAAAAATAGGAAGTAAAATTCAAATTTGAACTTAATAGTTGTTTGAAAATAAATTAATTAATTCACCATGAGAATTAGTTGTGAAAAATCAAACATGAAGTCTATGTGAGGACATGCAACAGTTTATCTATTAATTGAAGAATTTATCCATCAGTTAAGGAGATAGGGATGAGTTCTAATTCGAGTAGTAATCAGTTGGCTCAGTTAACTTAGTCAAGTTCAGTTATAAATGGTTTAAGTAGTTTGTTTAAATTAAGTAAGTTTAGTTAGTTAATGCATGCTTGCATATAACTGCTACACTTTAGATAACTGAAGGTTCTCTCATGAGTAACTCATGCATGTCAGTTCAGACAGAGTCCCAGTTGAGATCAAAGAAGGGACAGTGTACTATCAAATGGATGAATATTTTTCCTATAAAGGAAGCTCATCCATGATGAGGATTTATCTCCTTTAGGATTGTGTAGTTGGATTAGAGGTTAGTGACTGTGTGAAGAGGCCAATTCACACAAGTCGTTGCACTGGACCCCAATCAAAATTGCACAAAGAAATAGGAGGCTTGGAGGGAAAACCAGAGGTTAGATAGAGGCCTTTGACTGTCTACGAGTAGCAGAGGTATTGTAGAGAGAGCAGGATAGCTTTTGAGATGATTCTTTTTGTAATATTGGCTATATTTCCACCTGTATGATAATATAGAGTTGGGGTTTTAGGCTGAGGCTTTCCCTGGTTATAGCTTCTATGTTATGTGTGATCAAATTCTCCATATGAGTTATATGTGTTCTTATTGATGTTGCTCATGTTAGATTAAGCTTCCACTAAATTGTTTACAAAAGTAGATCAAGTGTTTTGCTTTAGTATATTGCATTAGTAGGTGATCTATAGGTGGGAATTTATACATGGTATCGGAGCAAAGGTGATCAGAGGAGAGAATAGTATATTGAGAGGAGACTTCAGAGTTTTGAGTTCTGGGTCGACAGTTTGCAAAGAAGATCTAAAAATTTCTATACAAAATTTTTAGAAACAAATAGCATATTTGGATTCCTTGCAGAAAAGACCCAAATTCAAAAAAACAAAAAAAAAATCAGTTGAATCAGAGTTCGGATGAGGGAGATTTTGCTTATTAAAATCAGTTGTTTTACTAGAAAATTTTGTGATGGCGGGAAATATGAAACAGATTGGTGTGCTAGCCAATAACCTGTATGCACATGAGGTACACGATGCATGAAAAGCCTTGAGGAGCAAGGAAAATGTTAGATACTTGGTGCTTGAGAGTGAGAGTAAATTACCTCTCAACATGCAGCACCGGAAGAAGTCTTAGACAATTGTGGAGGAGCAACAATTGGTGAAGTAGCATCAAGAGGTTGTGGAGTAGCCACAACCAGAGAAGCTGAGAGGAGAGGAAGTAGAGGCATCTACTCATGTAAAGACCTCTAGTAGGGGGAAATTTCGAGCCAGGTGGAGAGAGGGATCACATGCATCTATACCTCTAGGTAGGAGGTGGGTCGATGTGGAGTGATCATCCCGAGAAGGCTGGAATAGGGGCAGGATCCTTGACGTACCTAACCTCTTTGATTTGACCTTGCTATAGGAACCCCAATGAGGAGTAGCAGGATTGGATGAGTGGGTAGAGACATGCTGATGAAGTGCAGAGAGAGCTACATTGCAGGAGTCCTAGGACTGTGTAGAGCTAGCAGGTTGCAACAATGCGAGAGGCACAGGAGTGTTGCAACAGTGCAGGATGGCACAGAGAGGTGTGGAACAGTGCGAGATGCATGGAGTGTTGTAGCAGCTCAAAGGTCAGAGAGGGAGCATTTTTTAGCAACAGGTAGAGCTTCACCATCAGAGTATGTTTCTAGGCCAACAGAGAGGTCAGTGGGAGTTTTTTTTTTTTGTTCCGAGAGTTGCTGGAGCAACCACACTTGGTAGAAGTGTTGCATGTAGAACATTCTAGAGGTAGAAGATCAGGTTTGAGTTGAAGCCTTTCTTGTTGAGAGGGAGCGTTGAAAAATGGCAACAGGAAATGCTAAAAATAGAAGTGCTAAAAATAACACTGCCAAAAATAGCAATTTGGGTACCGGTGCTGGATTGGGCAACAGGGAATGAAAAATGGGAGTGATCAAAATAGAATTGTTATTTTTAGTAGCTCAGGATGGATTCCTATTTTAGTCAGTCCCTGGACTAAAAATAGGAAGTAAAATTCGAATTTGAACTTAACAGCTATTTGAAAATAAATTAATTAATTCACCATGAGTTAATTAGTTTTGAAAAATCAAACATGAAGTCTATGAGAGGACATGCAATAGTTTATCTATTATTTGAGGAATTTATCCATTAGTTAAAGAGATAAGGATGAGTTCTAATTTTAGTAGTAATTAGTTGGCTCAGTTAACTGAGTCAAGTCTACTTATAATTGATTTAAATAGTTTGTTTAAATTAAGTAAGTTTAGTTAGTTAATGCATGCTTGCATATAACTGTTGAACTTTAGATAACTAAAGATTATCTCATGAATAACTCATGCATGTTAGCTCAGATAGAGACCCAGTTGAGATCAAAGCAGAGACAATGTACTATCAGTTGGCTGAATATTTTTCCTATAAAGGAAGGTCATCCATGATGATTATTTATCTCCTTCAGGACTGCGTAGTTGGATCAGAGGTTAGTGGGTGTGTGGAGAGGCTAATTCAAACAAGTGGATGCACTGGACCCCAATCAAAATTACGCAAAAAAAATAGGAGGCTTGGAGGGTAGACCACAGGTTAGATAGAGGCCTTTGACTATCTATGAGTAGCAGAGGTATTGCAGAGAAAGAAAGATAGCTTTTGAGCTGATTCTTTTTGTAATACTAGCTATATTTCCACTTGTATGATAATACAGAGTTAGGGTTTTAGGTTGAGGCTTTCCCCTGGTTAGCCTTAAGGTCGCTTGACCATAAGGGAAAG
>APFE030330676.1:4929-22178 GCA_000404065.3 Pinus taeda
AGGGTATGGAAAAGATTGGTGAACTCCGGCACATCTTGATCCCTTCCCTGCCGCAGCGTGGTCCACTTTATGTATTCATCCTCATAGCTTCCAACAGGGTAGTATCACTCCTTACTGGCATCTCGGAATGAATTCCAAGTGGGTGCGGCTGAAAATAGTGAGCTTGTAGTTTCATCCTTCTGCTCGTAGTAGGTTTCCCACCAGTCGTTGACGTGGGAGACTGCTTTGAGAAGAGCGAAAACAATCTTTTCCTGACTCGAAAATTCATGGACAGAAAAATAACCCTCTAGCAGATTTAACCATTTATCTACAACATCTGCATCTATCTAAAACTCGAATATGGGTTTTCAAAATTAACTTTTACCTTAAAGGGAGTGGCATTTCCAGAGTAGCTGCTGGAAGTCGATGCGTCACTTTTGGGTAGCTGCTGAAGGATTTGGGCAAAGTTGTCCATCATTTCGTTCCGTTGTCACTCGAGGGCTTCCTCGAGCAAGATTTTGATAGGATCTCCTGATCCCTCGTCTTTCTTCTCATCTGCCATGGGAGGCCGTTGGGATTTGCGGGGCTGGTCTTGCAAAGGTTCGACCAGCTCAAGCCCTAACTCCTTATATCCCGACCTTGTTGGGGACATGCAAAGAAAAACAGAGAAAACGCACACCCCTCTAATACCACTGATCCAGACTTAAACAGGAATGCAAAAAATTACAAAGATAACCATATACACAAAGATGCAGCGGAAATAATACTTCATTTCATTAATGGAAAATACTGAAATATGCTTACAACCAGAAATGGAAATAAACCAGCTAGGGCGATGGCAGCTTATCTCTGAGAAGAGATGTGTGGCTACATGCCTCTGAAATGTCTTACAATGAGGCTCGAAGGCCTATTTATTGTTGAGAAATAATGGAAAACCCTTCACATTCCAAAACCTGACCCTAGAAGATGAAATGCCAAATTGTGGGCCCCGTTTTTGGGTAAGTTGGTACATCAACGTCCCGGGGTCGCGAATTGGTCATACTATCTCTGTTTGATGTGCATGATAGCCCGTTGGAAAGATCTCTTCGAGGAATACAATAGAAAAGACGATTTTTAGATAGAAAACGGTTCCGAAAGTTTAGGACCCGAAAAACTGCTAAAAATAGTAAATTGTGCTATAATTAAGGAAAATGAAAAAACTGAAAGAAGCACTAGAGGGGATCCAAGTGGAATTAGAGGGTGGCCACCAATATCCACCTGGATCATTGCATCCATTGACTCTAGGGTACCAGTTGTTAAAGACCACTTAGGAGAAAGTCTAAGGATCATCAACTTACTAAAAGAATATCTAACCATGGCCCGAAATAGAATGAAGCAACAAACTGACCAACACCATTCTGAAAGAGAGTTCGAGGAGGGAAATTGGGTCTTTGTTAGACTCCAACCTTATAAGAAACTATCACTAAAACAACAAGGGAAGAATAAATTATCTCCTACGTATTATGGACCATACCAAATAATTAAAAAGATAAGTAGTGTAGCTTATGGGTTAAAGTTACCAGACAATTGCCGAATCCATAATACCTTTCATGTATCAAGTCTCCAAAATGTTTTAGGAAAAGATCAAACACCATAGACAGAAATACCAAAGACAGATGAAGAAGGAAGAATAATCCTTGAACCTGAGGGTATACTTGCTACCTGAGAGAAGGTTCTACGATCTAAAACAATTAAGGAATACCTCATCAAGTGGAAGAGGTTACCAGATGAAGATTCATCTTGGGAATCAGAATGTTTCATGCGTCAACACCCAGGCTTGCCTATGCTTTGAGGACAAAGCATCTTAAGGGGAAGGCAATGTTATGAAATAAAAAAGGTCATAACAAATAAAATAAAATATTAAAATATTAAAGTATTATTTAATAAATTAATTAATTATTACAATCAGTTAATTAACACATAATTAGTTAAAATGAAGAGACATTAGTCCCAAAGGACATGTCTCTTTGTTCAGGTGTGGCCAGTCAACTCCTATTTAAGGAGCACCACCTCAACCTTATAAACATCATTCATTTTTTATCAAATATATATACATAAATATTACATTCAGAATTCTATCTTGTGTCTTATTTACAGTTTACAACAATTAGTCATTTTATTGCTAACAAAATGCTGCAAATATCAGCCAACTTAAAGGGCTCCAAGTTAACTGAAATAGCCAGCAACACCATCATAAAAAGGAAAGAATGAAGCACTTCAACATCTGTCTCTAACTTCATGCAAGAAGCTATATTTATCCCTTAGATTAAGCCTCAAGTTGTTTTGAGATATTTTGTAAATATTTTTGTATATATACTTCATATTTCAAAGTATTAGGTTTGGATTCTTATACCTTCAATAGAATTTTGTTCAAAGACTATAAAATATTTTGTATCACTGACTGGGCCAGCATGCTAGATTCATGAAAAAAGATCAAATATTTCAAGGAATTCATGTGTAAAGCGAAGTACAAATGAGTAATTTTCTTGTGTTGTTTTATCTCCCTTAAATTTGTTTCATAAGTCTGAATGTTTAACTTGAATATTATTTTAGAATTTGCTTAACTGATCTCTGTCTTACTATTATCCATTCTTAATGTTTTCTCCTAAACTATCTTAGCTTGGGAAGTCTTAATTGCTCCTTAGGTTCCGTAGTTTCTCCTCTAGTCTATAGTAAAGGATTCTTAATTTCACTTTACTCATGATCCACTGTTGTTCCCACATCTTAGCCTTGGTCTGAGTATTCTTGATTGCCCTCTCACCTCCATTAAGACTTACCCCACCATCTAGTCCAAGGATTTGTACTTCACTCTGCTATCTTGCCCCTTCAACATTCCCTTTAGTGATTTAACTCTAGCTTTTCTACCCCTTCTTTCACTCCATTTTCCATTGGTCTAAAGGCATCAACCTATCAGCTTTTCTTAAGGATTCCACCACCAAATATTAATACAAATAAAAAACCCCCCTGAACTCTAGAACTAGCCTAATATTTAAACAAACATAGCTAAACTATATAGAGAGAGCCCTTTCTGAGCCATAGGTTCTCTAGAGCATATGCTTAAAAATTGGTTTGTGGTTACCTCAAAGCCTTCCCTTCTTAAAAAACATCCAAGGAAAATTTTTTAGTGATAACATCTCAAACTTCTTCAAGAAACCACTTATATGTGGGCTACTTCCAAATATTATCTTTTGTAGTGCACTTTTCATCATCAATTTGTTGCAACATAAGACCATAATACAATTTCATCTCTTCAGGACTCCAACACCTAAAAATTTCATTAATTTTTCCATCATCCAATATGTTTTCAAAATTCATTTATGCATCTTGTTTGTAGACTTTCTCAAGTCATGGTGTTGCAAGCCATTTTTCAAGGAAATTTAATTGTTCTTCCTAATCATTTTGTGTACTTGTAGACTGGAAATCAATTTTAGAATTAAAAATGTCACATGATGTTATTTGGCGAGACAGATAAAGAGGGGAGGGCTCTGCAAACTAAATGTATCATCTAAACAGGATGTGCATGCTATGAACATTGCGATTGGTAGGAACCAAACCCATCAACTCTCTGGAACAACATCTAAGGTTGTAGCATAATAGGAATGCATCTGGGCATGTGGGGGGCTACCTGAAGGGAAATCCGCTCATGAGGTCTGAAACATCTCACACACAACTAGGAAGCACTGGTACAGTCTTTTGCATCACTAGACCATCAAGTGTATGAATCACAAACATGAAATGACCAAGTTGTTGGCTTGTTGGGTCCTGACCTAGGTTTAGAGGTGATTCAGCCAAACGAATCTTGGTACTACTGGCCCTTTCGGAAAGAGCCTGTGGAGCAGGGGATGAGGTCTCACCTAAAGTAGTATGGGAGGGTACTAGAATCAGGTTTCCACACCCTAGAGATGTCTGATGAGTTCAAGTGGTCTACGGTTCGACCCCGCGCCTAGGTTACTGCGTGCACTTACCTGTACCTCACATCTTGTGATGTTGCCTTTGTGCAGCCCTACTCAGGGGCCGAACAATGTTATTACCCAAGTCCTTAATAGTAATCTAATATTAGTTGATTAGCTTAGTGTGTTTGTATGCTTTCAGTTATACTTAACAATATTCACCATTCATACAAGTGCACGCAGTAAATAAAAAGTATAATTTCAATTAATATCCAATAGATAATCACCCAAGAACAGATACACAGAATTCAGATAAATCTTCTCTTTTTTATTCTCTTCCTTTGGTTACAGAATCTATTCCACCCAGCGCATTAGCTACAGGGGTCTACGCTCTCAGCTGCAGACTCTACTAGGCCCCTACACACTTAGCTGCAGAGCCTTTTCCTACTCTACGACCCAAGATGCACTTCGCACTTCAACTTATTCTCTAAGACCTTTCATGTATATCCTCTATTCGCTCCAATTATATGTGTTTACAACTTAGCACCTCACTCTATTTATACAATCCCATGGTCTATGGATCATGGGTAGGTCAACATTACATTCAAAACTTAGGGCAGAGAGCACTATGACTCAGACGTACACCTGCAATTCACAGAGCTTTACAACAATATCAACTCAAAACTTAGGCTTTGAGCCCCAAAACATGCCATGGGGGGGTTCCATGCCCAATAGGCCCCCAACACAAAAATCATGACTCGTCCTCGTGTCACTCTGTTGGCGCGGAGTCCCTCCAATTGTCCGTGCTGACATTGGCAGCAAACTGAGTTGCTGCTTGTTGAAACTATTGCATTCATTTTTCTAAGACCTTTGTGTTTGAATTGTTTCCTTAAATATGTATCAACATCTGCTACATATGTTTATAGTACCGCACCTTTATCTGGCTTGTTAGAGCACGAAGACTGTGCTTCGGCCGACTAGTTAGGTAGCTAGCCCACCCATGTAGGACATCAATCGGCTACCATTTACTTTGCCTAGGATGAGTTCTTCATTTAGTTTGACTAGCTGGACATATGGTCCCATCCAATGCATTGTTAATTTTCCCAGAAATTTTTCAAACTTACTGTCATATAATGGCTCGAAGTCATTTACCTTGAAGGAGAAAAACTTGATATGGTGGTCATGCCAAGATTTTTCACGTTGATTTTTTACTTGCTAATGAAACCCAGCTAAAACCCATTCTTCCTCAAGTTCTTCCAATTACGTGAGCCTTTCCTCCAGAGCTTCACAGTCCATCATCCCTATGAGTGCTAATATTCATAGACTAAGTACAATATATTCCATCGACTTGACAACTTCCATACCATAAACTAACTGGGAAGGTGTATGTCCCATCGGTTTCTTGCACGTTGTCCTATACGCCCATATCATGGTAGGTACATGCAGGTCCGAATCGTTTCGCTATGAATTGCACACTTTGGTCGGTGCAGTCTCTAATATTTTGTTGAAAGCTTCTACAGTCTCATTGGCTCGTGGGTGGTATGGTGTAGTTCTCTAATGATACACCTAGAATTCTTCTATGAGTGTGTTGATGTTTTCATTCTGGAAATGTGTTCCTTGATCACTCATTAAGATTTTTGGACAGCCAAATTGGGTCAACACATTTTCTAACAAAAACTTTGCAGCCATAGTGGCCATAAAGTATTGGACCTATTGTGCCTCCATCCATCATGAGAGTTACTCCCTTGTTGTGATGATGTAGCATGCACCCATCTTTCCCTAAGGTTTAATCAGTCCCAGAAAGTCGATTGCCTGTTTTTCGAATGACTACAGTGTCATTTGTGGATTTAATGGCATTTCGTCCCTCCACGATGGTTTTCTAGTCCTTTGAAATATATCGTAAGCCTTATAGTAGGCTTTCAAATCCTCGTGAAGGGTTGGCCACCATAACCCTACACGAACACTCTTTTGCATGGTCACGCGTCCTACACAGTGTCCTCCTGCAGTGCACCCATGTGCTTCCGTGAGGATCTGACTTCGTTCAAATTTAAATACATATCTTCACAATATCGCATTTCCCATTTTTTATAGGTGCCCCAGGATGACAAAAAAATCCGCCATGCGCACCACCAATTCCTTTTTTTGTTGGATGGAGTATTCCTTTAGTGCAGTCCCTGTGGTCTGAAAGTGGATTATTTCTTCGAATTGTCCGCTCACAACGCGCACAACAAAAATCTGAGCATCAGGTAGTTACTCATCCAAATTAAAGGGTTCCTCATCCATCTCAATGTGTGACAAGTGATCTGGTCCTACTTTTAAGTGTCCCGGCTTTACTACAACCTCAAAGTCATATTCCTGGAACAATAAAGGCCACTTGCATATGCGCCCCCCCAACATAGGCTTATTCACCAGGTATTTCATTGGGGAATGGTCGGTATACATCTTGAAATGCCCTCTAAGAAAATAGTGTGGGTATTTTTGGAGCACGTACACCATCACCAACCCCTCGCACTCGGTGGTAGAATAGTTCTTCTCTGCATTAGACAACCTCTAGCTTGCAAATGTGATGGGGTCATCCAAGCCTTTCCCACCCTCCTATGTGACCACTGCTCCTAGGGTGATACATGACGCATCATCATGAACATGAAACTCCACATCCCATTTTGGGAAGACAAGGATTAGAGTGGAGGCCAATTTCCCCTTCGGGACATCCAAACTTTTCATGCAATCATCATTCCAACAAAATGTAACATCCTTTTTCAATAGTTTTTCGATCAGTACAGTGATTTGCGCATAAGTTTTGATAAACCTTTTGTAGTTCCTATTGTGTCCCGGGGTAGAGCATAGTTGTTTAACACTTTGTGGTTCTTCCCAATTTATAATAATGGAAATCTTCGCAGGGTCCACCATCAGTACCTATTTGTAGACAACATGTCCCAACAGGTTTCCAAAGAGAATGAGGAATGTGCACTTCTTAAAGTTTAGCACAATCTGGTGTCATTGGAAAGCATCCAACATCAAGTGTAAACTCACTACATGGTGCTTAACAAATTCAAACATAGTCCAATAATCCAGATAGACCTCCAAGAACTTATGGATGTATTCTTTGAATGCGGAAACAACGATGCATGAAAATATGGCTGGTGCATTCTTCAATCCAAATGGCATAGTGGTGTATTGAAAGCAACCTCATTCCATTGTGAAGGTCATTTTTCTCTTGTCTTCTAGTGCAATATTGATATGGTGGTATCCCAATAACCCATCCATGAATGAGTATGCTTCTTGTTCGCCAACATTTCCCAATACTTCATCTATGAATGGTGTCGGGAATGAGTCATGTACACAGGCTTAGTTCATCTTCCTAAGGTCCACGGATATTATTATTTTTCCCTTCTTCTTTTTCTCCTATACTATCATAGGAGTCACCCAGTAGGATTCTTCCACCGACTCAATAATTCTGGTTGTGAGCATCTTGTCTAATTCTACGCAGACCTTTTCCTTGTACTTTGGATTGAAGCAGTAAGGCCTCTGCTTGACCATCTTCACGTCAGGTTTTATGGTGATATTCAACATCCCTGAGTCGCCAACAATCCCTTTTAAGTTCATAAATTTGGTCGGGAATAAGTCTTGGTATTCATGGAGTAACTTAGCGACCTTATCCACCATAGCATCATCCTAATAGTCTCCAAGCATTGCATACTTTTGTTCCACCTCCATTGCAATGTTTACCTATGTCGTTTTTAGTGGCACGATGATGTCGAGATCCTCAATCAAATGGTCCTCGAATCTTGTGACAACCTTCCATTTTTGGAATGTTAATATTTCATGGGTCCTCATCATCCTCCTCAACATTTACATTGTAACATTCCAGTCCGCAGCTCAGCTGTGTTGCCCAATCTAGTTGAAGCACTTCGATTGGCTCCTAGGGTATTTTGAAGGTAACTGCTTTTACTACTTATAGCATGTCATCAATAGTATCCCACCAACAATCTTCAAACGTGAAGGTTAGCAGGAATCCTTAGCGTAAGATGTCCCATTCACTCGTGCCATGGTGGAGCTCCATCTCAGTATACCAATTCATGGGTATGACATTGAGAGTATGACAGAACAAATGCACCCATTTAGGTTGTGGCTCTTCGTCATAGACCTTGGTCCATTTCGCAAGGTGAGTACATGGATCATCCTGTACATCATACTTGTCTGCTAGCCTCTTTTTTGGTTTCAAAAATAATAGGCACATCATCGTTATGCATCTGCGATAGTCCTCAAAACTTCTTTGATGCGTACCCCACGACCTTGTAGGCATAGCGCATAGTGCACATTTCAGAGTGTGAAAACGCTACTGTTCTGGCACTTCTCTTTCAAATTTGTTCAGGAATTCATCCACCATTGTCAAATTGTCATACATAGGCAGATCCCTTCCCTGTTTTGTCATGTAGTGTAGTGATCTTACCATCGTGCTGCAATTGAGCATGGTTACCTCATGTAGCTAGTTCTACCATCTTTCTGTTTCCTCATCCAAATATGATGTGCAAGATCTTTCGTTCTCCCACGAAATCCTGCCATCGGCTATAGGATTTACCCAATCCTATTCCCCAGTGGTTATCTTGTACATACAATATAGCTCGTCGTCGCGCACTGGCTTTGTGTAGCATGATCCTTCTGCAGGGTCTAAAGGTACCACTACATGCAGTGCCTTTCTTCTCAAAAATAATTTTGTGCTTCTTTAGGGTTATCACTCTGTTCATATCAGTGGCCCAATCTATTGCCAGTAGCATGGGATAGGGATTGTTGTGATCGACAATATCTATCACTTTGAATTCATCAATCGCACTCACACCTTCTATGTCTACCATTATTCCCTACAATATTCCCATCGGTAGGATCTTCTACTCATTCACCATTGGCAACTGAATAAGGGACCATTCCAATGCGGGCCTACCCATGTGCTCTGATGTCTGCTTTGGCAGTACATTCCTATCTGATCCTAAATCTAGAATCACTTGATCCATTTCATACTCTTAAATTTGTGTAGTCAATCTCATTTCCCTTCTGGTTCGTGATGTGTGCTTCCTGAACTTCCAGACTATGAGTGGTTCTCCTAACCCCACGAACATAGTGATGAGTTCTTGCATTCCCTTCACTACCTTGTTGTCACACAACAATTTCATGAACATCTCCAAAAAGCTAGTGAGAATTAAATGATCCATCTCTGGCTCTAATTGATCCTTACTACCTGAAGTGGAGGCCTCCGTGAAGCTCTTCCTAGCTTCCATGAATTTCTCCTTCACATGCTCCAAATAAAATTCAGGTTTCTTTGTAGGATCCTTACAAACCCACACACTTTCTTCAGGCTACTTACATTTGTCATCTCTTATCGTGATACCACTTTAGAGCATGATATTTACATTCAAGACCTCTTTGTGCAGCTTAGACCTTATCATTTGCAAAATCTGAGTCGGGGGAGGTTAGAGTATCCCTTTATCGCACACCCTCACTATCAGTGTAGGGTAGTCCTCCATCTCATGATCAAATTGAGTACAATATAAACATGATGCTCTCATCAGATTTGTACAATCCTCGGCATAATACCTTGTCCCTCCACAATTGTAACAAATCTACTGTCTATGACCCCTTCCTGGTCCCATTCCACCTCGACCTTGTTCGTGCCCCTGAAATCCAGCATGCACTATCCCTTCATTTGGATCAAGGGCCTACGTTTCAGTTTGCACTCTGTAGTTAGGAGTCTGATCCATCATCAATTCACCTCTATAGGTGCATTCATCGTGGCCTACTGAGCTGCAGAAATTATAGTACAACTGTTGGGACGTCTACATATAGTTTTGCAATAAATGACAATTACTCATAGCATGTCTTCCTCCTATTTGACAAATCACACACCGTAATGCAGGCACCATGCTTGGTCCTACTTGTGCCTCTGGTCTTAATGGCATCAACCCTCCTACCGACAAGTAGTCCGCAAAGAGTAGGAAATGGTCCTTGTCATGTCCCTGTCCCTTACACTTTATGCATCATACCTCGTCGCTCGTCTCTGGGAAAGTTGTCCTATCTTATTTCAATCTTTGCATTTCCAGACACAAATTTTGCAGTTACGCATGGATTTTCTAGACTCCCAGGCTAGGATCTTGTATTCGGGTCTCGTGCAGTCTCATTGCATTCTCAAAAGCTTTGGCTTGGGTGGATAACTTCAGTTGTGACAACATCGTCCTTAAATGCGGCATTAGTGATGCTACAAACCATGCGCAATGTTGTCCATCCATGAAGGTCATGTTAGCTTCACAAATCATTCTCTTCAGTCTCTATTCTAGATCCCATGGGGTCTCGCCTAGAAGCATCGCGATTTCCTTAAACCTGATAATCGATTTTGTCTCCGATTTTGGCCTAATAAATTCCCTATTCAGTGCAACTTGGATATCTGTGATCCCCGTGTTAGCACCTAAATCCCTCTCAGGCTGAAAGAAGGCAAAATTTAGGGTAACCACAAATCACGCTCAGTCTGGTAGCTAGCCCTACCAGAACAGGAGAGGGCTCTCTCTGAGTCACACTCAGTGAATAGATAAACGAAAAGGACTGGGATGACTTTCAAACGAACTATTTATCTTAGTCTAGTAAGTGGAAATGAATATAAGGAGTGATTTTTATGAATGACTGTGTTTCTGGGATGTTATGGGACCACTGGACCTCAATGAACAGAGAACTTAACATAAAGGAACAGATTATTTTGTGAGGCAACGTAGGCTGAAAGCATCGCAATTTAGTTTTAAAATATGTTGGAATGGAAAGATTTATTAAGAAGGTGAAAAGGGCATGGGAAACATGAATCCTTTTCAACAGAAGAATGAACACTGTACATGAAATTTTCCCATAGGTAGAGCAATAAAATTGAATTCTACCTAATCTGGCTCGAAAAATTTCACCAGAAATGAATACGAAATGAAACTATGGAACATAACAAAGGAATGGAGAGATTGGTTAAGAAGGTGAAAAGGGCATGGACAACATGAATCCTTTTGAACAGAAGAAAGAACATTGTACGTGAAATTTTCCCACAGGTAGAGCAATAAAATTGAATTCTACCTAATCTCACTCGAAAAATTTCACCAGAAATGAATACGAAATGAACTATGAAACATAACAAGATACATATGAAACATAAGAGACACACTTGCTACACTCACAACCACAGGAATCTCATGAAACATAGCCACTGCCTTTCATTAATTCTCTGTAAAAATATACAATGCTGAAACAAAGTTTCTTTCCCACAGTCTCCCAGAAATTACAAGCCAGCCAACCCTTTGCAAATAACTTGCATATAATATATAGAATGTGTGAGGAAGAGACAGAACCACCAGGGGTTGGGAAGTTACTCAAATCATTTTGAAATGGAGATGGAGAGCCAACCATCAGCTACAGGTGCAGCGCTCTCAAGCATGACATTTGGCTGGGGTGACCCTTTGCACTCCTTTGCCACTTGGATAGAGAGAAAACTATTTAAATGCCACCTTTGGTGCCAAAAAACTGAAGTGTAGATGACCGGGCCCACTTGGAGAAGTTGTTACCCGAAATCTGACGAAACGGGAGGAAATTGGTAGTTTTTTCCTCTGTGCGCCATGCCAAATTCTCTGTGCGTTGTGCCACTTTGGAGCCCATTTTGGGGCACTTGTAGGTTTCCAAAATTTGCCCAAGTGGGCTTGCTGGAAAGCCTGTCCTACCTACTTTATAACCCACCTAGAATTTCCAAATTTGGTGCTCATATGCCCCTCCAACTCTTCATTCTCCCAAGACTTTTTCTGTGTGTCAAAAAAGTGGCAGAGAGGCCATTTTTGGATTTTTTGACCTTTAGGAGGCCCAGATCTTGTCAACATTTCTTGCCTAGACACCAGTAGTCGTATCTTTCAATGTTGAATCCAAATATGCAAGTCGTTCCTCAATTAGAGCCCCAGAACTTTAGCGTCGCGCACAGGGACGAATTTTCTGTTTTGTGTCCAAAAATTTGCCTGTGACCAAAATTTGCCCAAATTTTTTAAAATTTGGGCTGAAGGTTTTCTATGAAGTGCTATGTTGTTCCAAGGAAGCCTCATCCAGGATTCGAAGCCGATCTTGCTCCTCTACCTCCTTTGCCTCCTTTGCCTCGTTTGTCGCTTTGCTCAGTTTTGCCTTTAGGCTCCTAATTCTTGCTTTGGAGCTCATGCTTCGGGCCTGGTAGTGATGAGTCATGCGCCTCAGCATGTCTTTCTCCCTGTTAACTTTATCCAACCGCTGCTCCAAGTGTAGATTGACCTGATCCAACCAAGACTCACGGTCGTTGTTGATCTCTTGCTCCAAGGTAGTGAGCTCGATCCCTCTCCGCTGGACAACTTGTCGATTTTCACGAATGCTTTGCAACTCCATGATCGTATGTTTCTCCTCAAGCTATTTGTTTCTCTACTCTAGATACTTGATGACCCATCTGGCCCTTTCGAAATTGAGTATCAATTCTTTTATTTCCATGTCTTTCTCCCGAATGGTCATCCTAAGTTTGGCATTGTTTGCCTCTGTCTCCTCATCCGGAATAAGGATGACACCGGTCTCTTGTGCACTTGATGGCCCCTCCTCCGGCACTGGGTTCTTTCCCTTACCCTACTCCTTTGGTGCTGATGTCAGAAGCGAGGCCCCTTCCACCCCGGGTGGAGATGACGCTCGCTTTGTTACTGCTAACAACGGTCTACTTCCCTTCTGGTATGTGATGTATACTGGCATAGTGGCAGTCTCAGGGCGCTCAAACTGATGTGAAGGACCCCCCACCTCATGCTCTGCCTCTGATACCACCGGTGGAGCACTGAAGAAATCACGGGAGATGAATTCCTTCCAAGCAATACCCTACAATCCTAACTGATGGTCCACCAAAATCATGATGAGAGCAAAATGATAGACACTGTTTAGCTACTGTCGAGGGGTCTTGCGCTGCATGAAGTTTTTCATCTTCGCAATGTTGTTGCAAATGAAAAATGGGAGGCTCATCATCCGCACCCAGGTGAAGTGCATGAGAAACCTGATGTGATATGCATAAAGGCATGAAAACCTCCCCTCGCAACTGAAATACTTCATGATCAATCTCATGAGTGGGGCATACTCATCTGTCAAAATTCTGAATGGAAAAACTCTGGTGAGGTGGCTCAAGTAGCTGTTCTTGATCTAAGGCTCATAATGATGCCTCTCCACCTTCTTTTCTTATGCCACTGCTCTCCAATGTTCAGTATTCCTGTTGCCACTCATATGGTTTCTGGTGTCAAGGTGAAAGTGACCCCAGCCAGGACGGATTGACCTCCCTGTAGATGAAGTGCAAAAAGGCAGGCCAACTCATGATGGACTCTGACATTTGCCACCCTTTGACAAAACTCATAACATGCCAAGTGCTGGAAACAAGACATGACAAGCGAGCACGCCTGTAGCTCAGTGAGGGTGTTTTGCTCATCTCTAAGATGTCTGCCACTCCGGTGATGTCTCCTATGGGCCCTCTCTCCTGAAGATGTGTCACTGTGGGTCCCCTCCTCATACTCTAATGAATTTTCTGATGCCATTACTGCTGCTTATACCCTGAGTTTTATGCTGCCCTCTAAATCCAATGAAATTGATAGATGCTCTGAAAATCTGTCACCAAGGGGATAATAAAACATGGAACGTTAGGAGGGGAATGATGAAAAGGCGAATAGGGGTTTAAAAGGAGAAATTTATCAGGGATTTTGGAGCATTTTTGGGTATGTTGTTGATGGGGTAGGGTTTGGATATTTTGAGCCATAGGAATAAAGGGAACGAATGGATATGATTACAGTGGAGCTAGGGTTATTATTAGGGGAAACTGCTACATGGGAATTAGCAGGTAGAGGAAGGGTAGGAGCATACTTTAGCAATAATATCACTGTAGCAAAACCCTAGCTTATTGACCTTCTTTGTGTCATTCTTTGTTTTACTTTTAATTTTTTTTTGCATTTGATTCATGGTCATCATACCCACATTCCTCTTCAAGTTTAACTGCCAATGGTGAAGGTAGTTGGGCTACTTTTCCGACCTTGAGGGTTATTCACAAAAACATTGGGCAATTTAATAGATTTTTGGGCTTATAAGTCTATTCACCACGTGCTCTGCCTAGTGCGCCACGCGCCGGGTATGCGCCGCGCCAGTGGTGACTTTGCACTGTGACCGGGCTCCTAGTGCGTCGCGCGCCCTGAGTGCACCACACCACCTCGTGTGTGCATTGCGCACTGTAAACTCACCCAAATTTGCTTGAAAAATAGGGGAGAGGGTTTTAGTGGTGGTTTTAGTGTGGTTTCCTTAGGAAGCATGATGGAATGGAGGCAGGAACGATGAGGAGTGGGGGGACAAGGGGAGGGGAGCAGAACCTTGGTTTTTATCATGACATTTTGCAGCCACATTTCTCGTTTTTCTTGATGATTTTTTCATGGTCGATCTTGCATTTGGGGTACCATTTAAATATCTTATGCACACCAAATCATAGACAAAGTTTGAGAGAGGAGAGGTGTCAACAGGGCCTACCTCTTGATTTGCTAGCCTTCACCGAGATTTGGAACGATTCGCACTGTTTTTATGCCCCTGGCTGTGTGCATCGTGTGCTAAGCCCTATGCTCCGCACGCTGGGTGTGCGTCGCACCCTTAAGAAAGCTTAATGGCGGGCAGGCTGCGTGTGCGTCATGCCCTCTATGTGCGTCGTGCGCCTGGGTGTATCTGCTGCGCCTACCAAACCAACTCTCACTCACTCACACTTTCACGATTTCGCTCTCCCACCTTTTGTAATGTCTCTCCAACTCTTCAATGGCACAATGGCTTTGCTTTGGGCCACAACAAGTATATATATAGGCTTGAGAGAAATTGGTTTGATTTTTTTCTTCCTTGAAAACCTACTTTCAAATGTTTGTGTTTTGCGCTTTTTTCATTGACTTTAAAACAACCTGATTTTCATTTTCCTCTAAAATTTTGGCTCTCATGATGGGATTTTTGGCATTTCTTTGTAGGGACTGTGTGACTGGGCATTTGGCCATAGAAACCATGACTGCATCTGAAAAATCAACTTGTGCATTTTTGGAAAATTTTGTCGTAAATGACCTTGTTTGACTTTTCTTCCAAACAGAAATTTGAAGAAGAGTCAATGTCTCTTCAGGTGATGATGAAGCTTTCTGGACCATAGTTGTATAAGGTCTCCCCTTGGCCTGCATGGTTTGTTCTGGACATGTTTTTCAAAGACCAATTTGATGGTTTCCTAAACACAATCATAAAAAATGACTTTGTCCTGTAATATGACCAGACCTTGACTATCATGAATTTCAGTGCTTATGGACCAAGACCTGAACCAGCAGGGGCCAAACATGAGGGAAAATGACTAGCATGACTTTCTCCATTAGATCATGGCATATCCCTATCGAAATGCAACTGGAAGAGTGGAGCGGGACACCTAATCATGAAATGCATAGAGAGTTTTGATCCCTGACAGAGGACTTGACCAGATCGACTCTAACATTGGCTCCAATGCGGGATGGTAGCTCCTTGGAGGTGCTAAGAACAGTAGATCTATAGAGGAGTTAGACAGTGCATTCATCCATTGGGCTATGGAGTCATCATTTTGATAGATAGTATCTGAATCTGACTCATTTACGAAACTGAAAAACCAAAAGACTGAATCAAACTTGACATTAAAATGACTTAAAAACTAATTTGAACAACTCTAACAAAACTGAAATAAAATGGTATTTACAGTGACAGTGGAAGCAGTGTTTGATAACTTAGAATTGATACTGCTTGAGCAGCCAACCATTGATCGGCCCTCCTAGACAATCCTCTCCGTTTATTTTCCTAAGAAGAAAAGCATTCTGCCCTCGACATGCTGCGATCTTGAAAGGACCTTTCCAAAGGTTCTCGAACTTATCATGCTTGCCTTTCTCCTCGTTTCTTGCATCCCATTTCATCACTACATCATCCACCTGAAATCTATCCATCTTTTCCTTTCTATCATAAATTTTCTTGATTTTCTCCTGCAATTTGGATGTCTTCTTGAAGACTTCTTCTCTGGTCTGCTGCAAGTGGACCATTTGATTCAGCCTCATTTGCATGGGATCTTCTTCGCTGCCGGCCTCCTGAAGAAGTCTGACAACCGGGGCAGCGAGGGAGGAAGGAAATATTGTATCAACTCCATAAACCAACTCAAACGGTGATGTACCTATGGACTTCTTCTGGCTTACCCGATCTGCCCAAAGCGCATTTACCAACCTTTTATGCCAGTTCTTCTTGTTCATCTCTAGCAGCTTCTTGATTATGTTGACCAATGATTTGTTTGAGGACTCTGCTAATCCATTGCCTTGCGGATGATAGATAGTTGAATGACCCAAGATAATGTGATATTTATGACAAAATTCTAGCATCCACTTTGACTTTAATGTTGCTGCGTTATCGCTGATCAGCTTGTTCGGACAACCAAAGCGGGAAAAGATGTTGTTTTCGAGGAATGAAATGATCACCGCATCTATGGCCTATCTGGTGGGGATTGCCTAAATCCATTTTGTGAAGTAATCTGTGGCTTTGAGGATCCATTTATGCTGTCCAAAAGAAGAGGGGTGTATTTTGCCAATGAAATCCAACCCCGATTGCTGAAATGGGGTGCTCACCTCTATGGGCTTGAGTGGCAGAGGCTGTAACTTTTGCTTTCCTTCAAAAACTTGGCACTTTTAATAGTGCTTGACCATCTTATATACATCAGCAAATAAAGTCAACCAATAGTACCCTGCTCTCAGAATTTTGTTTGTCATTGACTTCCAAAAGAGGTGACCTCCACAGTCTCCTTGATGGTAGTCCTCCATGACTTGCTTTGCTTCCTCTTCCACCAAACAATTTAACAACACTTCACTGGAGTCTTTCCAATACAGTGTTGAATTAAGAATGCAGAACTTGGCAGCCTTCAACTTAAGCGTTCTCGCTTTGTTCCTAGTCAAGCCAGGTGGAGGTGACAAATTTTTTAGTACATATATGATATCAAAATACCATGGAGAATGAGTGAGCATTTCAGATATCTGAATTGGCGTTTCTTCATCGTTTTCATAAGATAAAGTAGCAATCTGATTTATGTCCAAAGCATGCAAGTTTGATTCAGCCATTAGCTTCGCCAACCCCTATCCTTTCACCGGTTTTGTGGGCTTTATTTCTATATCATATTCTAGCAACACTGCAATCCACTTTCCTCTTCTTCCTTCCAGATCGGCCTGCACTAAAACATCCTTTATAGCGGTGCTGGGAACATAGGCCAGAACGTGAGAATGTAGAATATATACCCGG
>APFE030330676.1:22800-37984 GCA_000404065.3 Pinus taeda
CGAACAAGCTCTTCTTTGGATTCAGTGACAAGCCATATTTTCTGCACTTTAGGAAGACAATTTTAAGATGGTACATGTTCTCTTCATCATATTTAGAAAACACCATCAAATCATCCAAATACACCACCAAAAAGACATCTTTTACATTTGCAAAAGCCAAGTCCATAGCACGCTGAAATGTGGCACCCGCATTCTTCAAACCGAAAGACATTTTTGCGTAATGAAAGGTCCCCCATGGAGTGGTGAACGCTGTCTTGTCTCGGTCGTCCTCATGAACAGAAACTTGTTTATATCCTGAATAACCATCAAGCAATGACATGTGAGATGCCCCCACTACTCATTGAAGAATGTGGTCCATTTTGGGCAGTGGATAGTTGTCCTTCAATGAGACTTGGTTTAGATTTCTGAAATTGACGCATAAGCGAATCTCCTCTGTCTTTTTCCTTATAGGTACCAAGTTGGAGATCCAATCTGAAAATCTATTTGGCACGATGATTCTTTATTTGTACAACTTGTTGATCTCCTCTTCAATAGATGGTGGCAACTTTGGATTTAGTCTTCTCAACTTTTGTCTGAATGGCTTTTGATTAGGCTTAATGGGTATAGTGTGTTGAATTAGGTTAGTTTCATACGTCTTTAAATCAGAATAATCCCAAGTAAACACATCTGCAAATGAAGACATCAAACTGATATATTTATCCTTGGTCTTTGGCAGCAATGCTTTGGACAACTTTACCAATTTAGGATTTGTAACTGTCCCAATATTGACCTCTTCCACACCCCTCTCTACTGGCTGCAATGTTGGCTTGCAGGCTACATCATCCTAATCGAAGAGTTCTTCTAGAGGTATCAAGCCTTTGAGAATAACGTTATTCTTCAACTGCAACACATCCATTTCATTGATCTATATTTCATCTGTACCATTGCCTTTTCCATCATCATTTTCTTCATCAATTGATGTTTCTTTAAACTTGCCTTTGTTTTGCAGAAAATCCTCAATCTCGTCATCATCTTGGAACACTTGCCAATATCTTTGATTTTCTGGAACGGTTGGATGGTGTTTGACATAGATTTCGAATTTGTTGCTAGAGTTCACTGGGATTTTCAAACTGCTCATTGCCTTAGCAAAAGCATCCACAATGCTATTTTTTATGCGAGGAACACATGTCAAGGTGTATTCTGAGAATAATTTCAAAATGTCTAGGACTATGTTATAGTAGGCCTGCATCCTAGGATGTTTTTCTTGATATTCGCCTCTGACCTGCTTGTTAACCAATTCCGAGTCGCCATATACTGAAATCCTCTTAGCATTCAGTTTTCTTAGAATTTTAAGGCCAGCAATGAGAGCTTCATATTCAGCTTCATTATTTGAACATCCAAAAGCCAACTTGTAAGAGCAAACCCATATGTTACTAGGGACTTTGTTTGGGGCAGAGAAGGGATTGCGTACCCAAATTCATATTCTAGCGCCATCATTTCCTACAGCTCCATCAAAATCCATGGTCCACAATCCTTCTTCCTCCTCTTCCCAGTGTTGGAAATCTATGTGTTGTGCCTTGCCTTCTTGCTGTCCATTTTTTTCAGCTGATTGCCCAACAATGTTCTGTTGTTTTTGTTCCTCTTTCTTTAAAACTTCTCTGAATTTTTTGTTATTTCCAGAATGTCATCTGCTTCTACCAACTGACTATCTATATCATTCAAACTATTTGAATACAAAACAAAAGACTCTAAATTTGTATGTACATAGTTAATAGGATGATTTATTGGTTTCTCCTTGCTTGTGATCATGTACTTCATTTTCTGTTCCCGATATAATTTCCTCATCTATCCAAATACTGGGATCGTTGCATAGGAGAAGCCTAGCTATAGTGTCCCTTTTAGTTTCGCTACTGAAGACCTAGAGAGAAGCATGCCAAACCTTGGAGGAATGTCTGCCTCTACAACATCCATCAATACATTCTTCACAGGGAGCTGATCCAAACTCACAACCAAGTCTTTGATGAGACCTGTACATCTTACTCTGCTGGAATCGAACGTATAGAGATCATGATATTGCTGGGTGACATCTAGACCAAGCCTGTTCATGATTGCCCTAGGCATAAGATTGTGAGAGGCTTCGGAATCGAACATGGCGTTATGTAAAACAAAATCATGCAACCTTAAACTGATGTATAAAGGTGGCACTTAGTTGTCATGAGACTCACCATTTGATGCTGGCCCAAAAATCATTTCAGGCTGATCATCTTCGACATTCACCATGTCTGACATCGGATCTAACTTTAACATTTTAGATACTTGTCCTTTAATATTTCAGTCGAAGGGATGGATATTTTTAGTTTGGAAATTTCATTCTCTAAATTGAATGTGGGAATCCTCTCCACCTCTTTGACCAAGATTTATTTCCTCTCCTTTTCTTTCGATGTAACTTGCTAATGTGTTGGTTCTGCTGATGCTGATTTGCTGCTTTCTGCTTCAACCACCTCCTTTCCTTTCCTTTGCATACCAGCTGAATCATTTTTTGGTGCTTCAACATCCTTCTTTTCCTGAATGGGCCTTATTGGCACATCCTTGTTTCTAAGTGAACTTTGCTACTATTGGGCAGACAGAGCATTCATGTAGCCTCTTTGATATTCATCTAATTGTTCCTCCAAGATGGTGTCGCTTGCTAGAATTAAATTTCCATCCTTGTGTGCAGCTGAATTCTCTGTATACTCGTCCTCTTCAGTGAGATAAGTAGGTAAATTTTCAGGAGTAAAGATATGATTCTCTTCGCCCATTACATTCCCATCTTCATCTGATTCTAGTCCGTGCACAAAATTTTGCTGCAAAGGTGTTTGTACTACTTGTTGTGCAATTGGCTCTTGAGCTCGCTGATATCTTTGTCTTATCCTATACTGTCATTGTTGTTGGCCACGGAAGTTAGGATTTCTACCTTGTGGCTCCGTTTTGTCAAGTGTCACTCTCTCCAGCGTTTGTTCTACCTTCCTAAGTAGCTGATCTATTGAGGAATATTCTTCCTTGGTAGTGACCTTATTTTCTGCTTTCGCTCTAGCCCTCTTGGTCAGCAAATTTTCTTCAACGCTGACTGCTATCTTCTGCATGTCTTCCATCGTAGTTGGTTCTCTTTCTCTCAATTGATAAGCCATATCAGCACCAAAACCATTCGGGAATTTCCACATGGCTAGTCCCACGGGTGGCCTTAGATTATCTAGAATTTCATTACACACTGTATTGAATCTCATGCAAATAATCTTGAACTGACTCACCAGTGTTTCTCTTGATTTGCTCATATTGGGACAGAATTTGAAGAGGGTTCTTTTTCACTTCCCAGCAGTTCAAGAATTATGTTTGTAGGTCTGGCAAGGGGGAGATACGTGCAGCCGATAAACCTCTGAACCATTTCCTTACTTCACCTACAAATGTTTGTACAAGGAGACTCATCACCATGTTTTCCGCATCTATCTCATGAAGTTCATAAAAGTTTGTCATTTTCTCCACATGTTGCTGCGCAGTAATGTCGTTAGGAGTTCCATCAAAGAATGGGATTTTTCTTTCGTAATCAGCGGGCATATCGTCTAGAATTTGAGCCAAAACAAGCCATACGAAACGTGTAGCCATTACTCTCGGTGGATTTGTCCTCAAAGGAGTTGGAGGAGTGTCCAAAGTTTGTACGAGGCTAACAATGAGAGTTTGAAGCTGAGCTATTATGTAGTTATCAATAGACTTGTTAGCCCTTTCCATCTCCAAGTCTACAAGAAATTGTGGATTATGGACAATAGAGTCAACTGCTCTTTCTGACTTGGTTTCAAACAACGATAATTCAAGCTGCTCGTCAAACTCTAGCTCTTCAATATACTCAAAAATGTTCGGGCATGAATGAGATTTGAGGACGGGCAATATAGAGCTTTCTTGACGACTATTTCTATAAATCATATTGTGATTTTCGTAGATGAGTGGAGGGTCGGGATCTGGATTAGCTCTGGTGTATCTTCGAGAAGCCAACGTTCTATTGAGAAAAAATCCAAGGACACAACCTATTTTACATCAGCCTATCAAATCCTAAACTTATCATCCAGAAGCTTAGAATTATTAAAAACCAAGGGGATTTGATTTGTCCCCAGTGGAGTTGCCACTATGTTAGCACCTAAATCCGCCTCAGGCTAAAAGAAGGCAAAATTCAGGGTAACCACAAACCATGCTTAGTCTGGTAGCTAGCCCTACCAGAATAGTAGAGGGCTCTCTCCGAGTCACACTCAGTGAATAGATAAACGAAAAGGACTGAGATTACTTTCAAACGAATTATTTATCTTAGACTATTAAGTGGAAATTAATATAAGGAGTGATTTTTATGAATGACTATGTTTATGGGATGTTATGGGACCACTGGACCTCAATGAGCAGAGAACTTAACATAAAGTCATAGATTATTTCGTGAGGCAAGGTAGGCTGAAAGCATATCAATTTAGTTTTAAAATATGGCGGAATGGAAATATTTATTAAGAAGGTGAAAAGGGCATGGGCAACGTGAATCCTTTTCAACAGAAGAATGAACACTGTACATGGAATTTTCCCATAGGTAGAGCAATAAAATTGAATTCTACCTAATCTCACTCGAAAAATTTCACCAAAAATGAATATGAAATGAAACTATGGAACATAACGAAGGAATGGAGAGATTGGTTAAGAAGGTGAAAAGGAAATGGACAACATGAATCCTTTTCAACAGAAGAAAGAACAGTGTATGTGAAATTTTCCCACAGGTAGAGCAATAAAATTGAATTGTACCTAATCTCACTTGAAACATTTCACCAGAAATGTATACGAAATGAACTATGAAACATAACTAGATACATATGAAACATAAGAGAAACACTTGCTAAACTCACAACCACAGGAATCTCATGAAACAGAGCCACTGCCTTCCATTGATTCTCTTTAAAAATATACAGTGCAGAAACAAAGTTTCTTTCCCGCAGTCTCCCATACATTACAAGCCAAACAACCCTTTGCAAATAACTTGAATACAATATATAGAAAGTGTGAGGAAGAGATAGAACGCCCAGGGGTTGGGAAGTTATTCAAATCATTTCAAAATGGAGATGGAGAGCCAACCATCAACTACAGGTGCAACACTCTCAAGCATGACATTTGGCTAGGGTGACCCTTTGCATTCCTTTACCACTTGGATAGATGCCCATTTGGAGAGAAAACTCTTTAAATGCCACCTTTGGTGCCAAAAAACCGAAGTGTAGATGACTGGGCCCACTTGGAGAAGTAGCGACCCGAAATCTCGTGAAACGGGAGCAAATTGGCAGTTTTTTCCTCAGTGCGCCGCGCCAAATTCTCTGTGCATCACGCCACTTTGGAGCCTTTTTGGGGGCACTTGCAGGTGTCCAAAATGTTCCCAAGTGGGCTTTTTGGAAAGCCTGTCCTGTCTACTTTCTAACCCCACTAGAATTTCCAAATTTGGTGCTCATTTGCCCCTCCAACTCTTCATTCTCCCAAGACTGCTTTCTGTGTGTCAAAAACGTGGCAGAGAGGCCATTTTTGGATGTTTTTTGACCTTTAGGAGGCCCAGATCTTGTCAAAATTTCTTTCCCAGACACCAGTAGTCGTATTTTTTGATGTTGAATCCAAATATGCAAGCCGTTCCTCGATTAGAGCCCTAGCATTTTAGCGTCGCGCCAGTGGCGCGGCGCATAGGCAGGAATTTTCTCTTTTGTGTCCAAAAATTTGCCTGTGACCAAAATTTGCCCAAATTTTTTGAAATTTAGGCTGGAGGTTTCCCATGAAGTTCTATGCTATGCCAAGGAAGCCTTGGCCAATATTTGAAATCGATCTTGCTCCTTTGCCTCCTTTGCCTCCTTTGGCTGGTTTGTCGCTTTGCTCAGTTTTTCCTTTAGGCTCCTGATTCTTGCTTTGGAGCTCATGTTTTGGGCCTGGTAGTGATGATTCATGTGCCTCAACATGTCTTTATCCCTGTTAGCTTTATCCAACCACCACTCCAAGTGTAGATTGACCCAATCCAACCAAGACTCACGGTCATTGTTGATCTCTTGCTCTAAGGTAGTGAGCTCGATCCCTCTCTGCTGGATGACTTGTCGATTTTCACGAATTCTCTGCAGCTCCATGATCGTCTGGTGGTCCTCAAGCTATTTTTTCTTTGATTGAGATACTTGATGACCCATATGGCCCTCTCGAAATTGAGTATCAAGTCTTTGATTTCCATGTCCTGCTCCCGAATGGTCATCCTAAGTTTCGCATTCTCTACCTCTGTCTCTTCATCTGTAATAAGGATGACACTGGTCTCTTGTGCACCTAATGGCCCCTCCCATGCCCTGGGTCCTTGCCATTACCCTGCTCCTGTGGTGCTGATGTCGGAAGCGAGGCCCCTGCCACCCCGGGTGGAGATAACACTCGCTTTGCTGCTGCGAACAATGGTCTACTACCCTTCTAGTATGTGATGTATACTGGCATGGTGGCAGTCTCATGGCACTCAAACTGATGTGAAAGACCCCCCACCTCATGCTCTACCTCTGATAACACTGGTGGAGCGCTGAAGAAATCACTGGAGACGAATTCCTCCCAAGCAATACCCTGCAATCCTAACTGATGGTCCACCAAAATCTAGATGAGGGGAAAATGGTAGACATTGTTTAGCTACTGTCGAGGGGTCTTGTGCTGCATGAATTTTTTCATCTTCTCAATGTTGTTGGAAATGAAAAATGGGAGGCTCATCATCTGCACCTGGGTCAAGTGCATGAGCAACCTGATGTGATATGCATAAATGCGTGAAAACCTCCCCTCGCAACTGAAATAATTCATGATCAATCTCATGAGTGGGGCATACTCATCTCTCAAAAATCTGAATGGAAGAACTCTAGTGAGCTGGCTCAAGCAACCGTTCTTGATGTAAGGCTCATAATGATGCCTCTCCACCTTCTTTTTCTGATGCCACTGCGCTCCAATGTTCGGTATTCCTGTTGCCACTGATATGGTTTCTGGTGTCAAGGTGAAAGTGACCCCAGCCAGGACGGATTGATCTCCCTGTAGATGAAGTGCAAAAAGGTTGGCCATCTTATGATGGACTCTGACATTTTCCACCCTTTGAAAAAATTCATAACATGCCAAGTGCTGGAAACACGACATGGCAAGCGGGCATGCCTGCAGCTCAGTGAGGGTGTTTGGCTCATCTCTAAGATTTCTGCCACTTCGGTGATGTCTCCTATGGGCCCTCTCTCCTAAAGATGTGTCACTGTGGGTCCCCTCCTCATACTCTGATGAATTTTTTGATACCATTACTGTTGCTTGTACCCCGAGCTTTATGTTGCCCTCTAAATCCAATGAAACTGATAGATGCTCTGAAAATCTGTCACCAAGGGGACAATAAAAGAGGAAACTTTAGGAGGGGAATGATGAAAAGGCGAATAGGGGTTTAAAAGGAGAAATTTATCAGGGATTTGGGAGCGTTTTTGGGTATGGTGTTGATGGGGTAGGGTTTGGATATTTTGAGCCATAGGAATAAAGGGAACGAATGGATATGATTACAGTGGAGCTATGGTGATTATTAGGGGAAACTACTACAGGGGAATTAGCTGGTAGAGGTATGGTAGGAGAATACTTTAGAAATAGTGTCACTGTAGCAAAACCCTAGCTTCTTGACCTTCTTTGTGTCATTCTTTGTTTTACTTTTAAAAAAAATTTGCATTTGATTCATGGTCGTCATACCCACACTCCTCTTCAAGTTTAACTGCCAATGGTGAAGGTAGTTGGGCTACTTTTTGACCTTAAGGGTTATTCACAAAACTTTAGGGCAATTTAATACATTTTTGGGCTTATAAGTCTATGTGTCGCGCGCTTTGCCCAGTGCACCGCACGCTGGTTATGCGCCGCGCCAGTGGCGATTTGGCAACGTGACCGGGCTTCGAGTGCGCCGCGCGCCCTGAGTGCACCGCGCCACCTTGTGTGTGTGTCGCACACTATAAACTCACCCAAATTTGCTTGAAAAATAGGTGATAGGGTTTTAGTGGTGGTTTTAGGGTGGTTTCCTTAGGAAGCATGATGGAATGGAGGCAGGAACGATGAGGAGTGGGGGGACAAGGGGAGGGGAGCAGAACCTTGGTTTTTATCATGACATTTTGCAGCCACATTTCTCGTTTTTCTTGATGATTTTTTCATGGTCAATCTTGCTTTTGGGGTACCATTTAAATATCTTATGCACACCAAATCATAGACAAAGTTTGAGAGAGGAGAGGTGTCAACAGGGCCTACCTCTTGATTTGCTAGCCTTCACCGAGATTTGGAACGATTCGCACTGTTTTTATGCCCCTGGCTGTGTGCATTACATGCCAAGCCCAGTGCGCCACACGCTGGGTGTGCATCATGCCCTTAAGAATGCTGAACGGCGGGCAGGCTACGTGTGCACCGCGCCCTCTATGTGCGCTGCGCTCCTAGGTGTATCTGCCGCACCTACCAAACCAACTCTCACTCACTCACACTTTCACGATTTCGCTCTCCCACCTTTTGTAATGTCTCTCCAAGTCTTTAATGGCACAATGGCTTTGCTTTGGGCTAGAACAAGTATATATATGGGCTTGAGAGAAAATGGTTTGATTTTTTTCTTCCTTGAAAACCCACTTTCAAATGTTTGTGTTTTGCACTTTTTTCATTGACTTTAAAACACCCTGATTTTCATTTTTCTCTGAAATTTTGGCTCTCATGATGGGATTTTCAACATTTCTTTGCGGGGACTCTGTGACTAGGCATTTGGCCATAGAAACCATGACTGCATCTGAAAAATCAACTTGTGCATTTTTGGAAAATTTTGTCATAAATGACCTTGTTTGACTTTTCTTCCAAACAGAGTTTTGAAGAAGAGTCGATGTCTCTTCAGGTGATGATGAGGCTTTCTGGACCATAGCTGTATAAGGTCTTCTCCTCACCTGCATGGCTTGTTCTGGACATGTTTTCCAAAGACCAATCTGATGGTTTCCTAGACACAATCATAAAAAATGACTTTGTCCTGTAATATGATCAGACCTTGACTATCATGAATTTCAGTGATTATGGACCACGACCTGAACTAGAAGGGGCCAGACATGAGGGAAAATTACTAGCATGAATTCTCCATTAGATCATGGCATGTTCCCTAGTGAAATGTAACTGGAAGAGTGGAGCAGGACACCTAATCATGAAATGCATAAAGAGTTTTGATCCCTGACATAGGACTTGACTAGACCGACTCTAACACCCCGCGTTTGGATGTTCATTAGAATTCTTAATGTACCATGTTAGTGTGCAATCCTACGATTCACTTACAACATTTCCTTCTTTATATTGTCATTCATGACTCCTTGTGCTTCCCATACAACTTTTACCACAACCCAAAATTGTTTCGAACCTTTGTTCCCTACTCCTTTGAGTACTGGCAATTCTATCGTGCTCCCCACATTGAACTATGGTGGTGGCCGAGGTGGTGTGGGCGGAGATGGAGGTGAAGATGGTGAGACTGGTGGTGGTGTAGGTGGAGGTGCTATGCATGGAATTCATTGCCTTATCAGACTGATCACACTTCTTCGTGAAACTCTCATCAGCTCTTCCCTGCTTTCTCGCTGAGGCAAAATCAACAAGCTAGTTTCTATTTCTGTACTACCTTCATTTCTATAGATCCTCCCACTTCGCTTAGCCCCAAATAACAATTTATTCGCATAACCTACTTTTCACCCAATAACATTTTAATTCAAGAGTTCAAAGATTTAATGTACTTACCTCGCGGTCCTTTGAGGAACCGTCATTCTGCATCGCTGTACCTAACTGTTGTGTCTACCATGAACTCGATGATAAACCCTCCTATAATTTGATCGAGCCAATGGTCCACATTGCGCACGATCTTATCTTCCAATGATTCTAGTCTACACACCAATTCTGGAGTCCACACAATTAGTTTTTTGAGCCTACACCTTCCCTGACTGTCTTGTAGCTTCGTGATGCACTCAAACAACTAAGAGGGGAAGGATCCAAAGCAAATTTCATGGATTTCCATACATAAGTAGTGCTCTAACCACTATCCCTTTGCTACTCATGGATTATAGTTTTCCTGTGCCGTGAACTCGTTAATATTTGTGACCAACCACCCTTCAATTTATTTCCTCATCATATTCTAGTGACACGAAATCAGACATCCCATATGCAAATCCCGATCCCAACAACAGAACCATTTGTTGGCTTGTTGGGGCCTGACCCAGGTTCGGAGGTAAATTAGTCAAACAAATCCTGGTACTACTGGCCCTTTTGGCAACAGTTCGTGGAGTGTAGACTGAGGTCTCACCTGAAGTAGTATGAGAGGGTGATAGAACTAGGTTTCTGCACCCTAGACATTTCTGATGAGTTCAAGTGGTCTGCAGTTCAACCCTATGCACACGTCACTATGTGCACTTAGCCATACCTCGCAGCCTATGATGATGCCTTCGCGCAACCCTACTTGGTGGCCGAACAATGTTATTACCCAACTACTTACTAGTAATCTAATATTAGTTGATTAACTTAGCTTTCTTGTATGCTTTCGGTGATATTTAACAATATTCAAAGTTCATACAAGTGCGCACAGTAAATAAATAGTATAATTCCAATTCATATCCAACAAATAATAACCCAAGAATAGATACATGGAATTCTAGAAAAATATTCTCTTTATTATTCTCATCCTTCAATTACATACTCTATTCTGCCCTGCGCACTCCACTGCAGGGGTCCACGCACTCAATTGCAAACTCTACTATGTCTTTGTGCACTCAGTTGCAGAGCCTTTTCCTACTCTATGACCCAAGACACACTTCGCAATTTGACTTAATCTCTAAGACCTCTCATTCCTATCCTCTATTCGATCCAATTAGATGTTTTTACAACTTAGAGCCTCACTCTATTTATACAATCCCATGGTCCACGGACCATGGGTAGGCCGACATTACATTCAAAACTTAGGGAGGACAACCCTATGACATTAACATGCATTTCACCCCCACAATTCGTGGAGCTTTACAACAATGTCAACTCAAAAATTGGGCTTTGAGCCTCAGAACATGTCATGGGAGGATTCCATGTCCAACACAAGCCAAAGGGTAATAATGATTCTCTTCACTCGATCTGAGGCACCGAGAAATAATGGAAGCTAGAACCAAGATACATCGCCCTTTAGGCCATTCTTTTGGAATAAATGAGTTGATGATGACAAAACAGGGCCAGCAGTAGGTGAGGCAATGAGGATCCTCAACTAGGGCATGAGGGAAAGTAGTAATGTTACTGATGGATTGACACCAGGGATAATGGGGAAAATTGGCAGTCATGGACAAAGAGGCTACTTCTCTTGTTAGAGGATAAAGAGCGTGGTCGACCTAGTAGGGATTGACTCAACTTTTGAGGGGATAGGAGATAGTATGACTAGAGGCCAAAATGAGAAACACGAGATGAATGGTATGCAACAATGGATGGAATGATGTGTCATGATATAATGGGACATGAAATAGACTATAACATTGCAAGGGTGACTCATCACGGATGCTATGAACAAGGGTGACTCAATAATGCTACCACATAGACTAAGCTTGGTGGGGACCACCAAAAAATGAGTAAATGATAGTTAGTAATGACAAAAATCGACATGTGGTACGAAAAGTATTAAGAGGAGGAGGACCTCAAATTACAAGTATTTCTTTGTGACGAAATTTGATTTTGAGGGGTGACAAAGTGACCCTTTTCGGAAAAACGACGTCCTGGTGAAGTGTCAAATCATAAAAAATGGAGGAAGAACCATTATAGAGATTGATGAGAGCTTTCCAACAATGCTAATGGTTCATCAAACTAGGCTATGATTTGGTTGCAATGGACTACAAAAAAATTGTGGATTTTTCTATGAAAGGACATTTTCCCTCCAATTTGGATTCATTTGCTAAGTGAGCTGTGGTGAATTTGTAGAGGAGGAAAAGGACCTAAACCTTGTGGAGGTCGTAGTGGACAAACCGACCATTATAATAAGGATCTACAACTTTCATGTAGGTGGTCTTACTGATCTCTTCAACTTTAATGGTTTATTTCCTAATTTTTGGCACTTGACAGCTCCCTGAGAGATCCCTGCTCTTGTTCACGGTCACACTGCACTTTCTTGATTTAGAAGTGCGATGTGGCTCATAGGAAGCAACTAGAAACGTACCATATTGTACTTTTTAGGTAGAAAAATATGATTTGGGACTGAAGAGAGGGTTGGTCTACTAGCCTGGTGGTGGTTGTAGGTTGATCAGTGTAGACTAGTGTTTTCTTCTCTGAATTGACAAGACATGTGGTGTTTTGTACGCATGGTAGAGCTAAAAATCAACCATCATGAATGATACTTGGATGATCTTAGATCCAAGGTCTGGGGGGATCAGGGGGTTCGACGGGAATTGGCTCATTATGGGGTTCTCAAGTTGGTAGAGAACCCACTGATGAGGGAAGGTGAGCGCTTGTTATCGAGAATTGTGAGTTATAGGGATCTAGACCAGCAGGTCTTTGTCATGCAGAGGCACAAGATTGAGCTCACATTACAGAATATTTACTTCTTGACTGGATTACCTCCCCTCAGAGTGGTGGGGAATATTCTGTTGGCATTATGGCTAAAGTGTTGTCCTTGATGGCAACCCATTCAGGTGATAGATCACAGTACTTCAAGTCAGCGTCAGAGATTGATGATCAGCTATCAAATATTGAAGAAAATAAGAGGTACGTGGCGCCACAGAAGGCGCAACTGCGGAGGTACGCGACGCCACAGAAGGCGCAGCTACGAAGGTGCGAGGCGCCACAAAAGGCGCAGTGCAGAGGTGCCACAAAAGGCGCAGTGTGGAGGCGCCACAGGAGACGCCACAGAGGCACCACAGAAGGCGCAGTGCAGAGGCGCCACAGGAGACACCACAGAGGCGCCACCGAAGGCACAGTGCGGAGGCGCCACAGAAGGCGCAGCTACTGAGGTGCGTACCCCCAGTGCACACACTTCAAGGCAGAAAAGCACACGTGGGGTTTCTTATGTTTAACTCTTGGTATTTAGCTGATGGTATTGTGTTATTATGGTTTTGGCCCGTGGTATTGTTTTATATTATTATTATTATTGAGCCCCATGATCCATGATTTGAGGAAGACCTTGCCTATATAAAGCAAAGGAGATCATTTGGCTTGAGTATGTTTTTGGGTTGAATATCTTAAGATCTGAAATATTGGGTTATTGTTTCAAAAGCTCGATCTATATGAAAGTGAAGTGGAAAGCGAATCTGTGAAGGGTGATCTCTCACACGCTGCAGCTACAGAAGTGTGGAGGTGCCACAGAAGGCATAGCGAGGAGACGCCACAGAAGGCGCAGTGCGGAGACACCACAAAAGGCGCAGTGCAAAGGCGCCACAGAAGGCGCAGTGTGAAGGCGCCACAGAAGGCACAGTGCGGAGACGCCACAGAGGCGCGACAGAAGGCGCAGTGCGAAGGTGCCACAGAAGGCGCAGTGCGAAGGCGCCACAGAAGGCGCAGTGCGGAGACGCCAGAGAGGCGCCACAGAAGGCGCAGTGCGAAGACACCATAGAAGGCGCAGTGCGGAGGCACCACAGAAGGCACAGTGCGAAGGCGCCACAGAAGGCGCAATGCGGAGACACCACAGAGGTGCCACAGAAGGTGCAGTGTGGAGACGCCAAAAAGGCACCACAGAAGGCGCAGTGCGGAGACGCCATAGAAGGCGAAGTGCAGAGGCGCCACAGAAGGCGCAGTGCGAAGGCGCCACAGAAGGCGCAGTGCGGAGATGCCACAAAGGCGCCACAGAAGGCGCAGTGCAGAGACGCCACAGGCCAGAGAAAAGGAAATTGCGTATCTGTCTTAAGATCTTTTGTTGACTGAATTTTTTGTTGATAAGGTGTTCTGGGTTTAGTTTACTGTTATTGTGGATCTGGTTATCTGGGTGACTTACTGGTACTTGATGATCATTTGATGTTTATGGGTCTAGTATGAAAATTGGATGAAACGTGGCCTTTCAGATTATGTGTTATGCTTCAGTGTATCCAGTATGAAAATTGATGAAACGTGGTACCTGGAGGAGAGAAGATTGTAAGCCGACGCCTATGTACTAGTACTTAAGCTAGTACAAAAGCAAAGGGGAATATTTGCAACATTGTAGCAGGTAGCAGCCTGCGTACTAGTAAATCGATCGGCTAGTACAAGAGCAAAGGGGGTTGTAGCTCCCGTACTGGTATAAGACTGCACCAGTACAAATATTGTAAAAGGATTTTCTTATTAAGAAGAAGATTGAGATGACTTGCAGCAGGTGGTTTTCTCCCGCATTGGGTTTCCACCTTATATCATGGTGTTCATGTGTGTGCCTTATGTGTGATGATCTATTCTATGTTACTGCATCTGTTAACTGATAATATGGTTGATAATGTTCTAATGCACTCATTGAAGATCAATTAACTTAATCATAAGAAGTTGTGGAAGTAGCATATATGAATCAGAGTTTCGAAATGAAAAAGTGTTATTAATGTGATAATACTGATTCACCCCCCCTCTCAGTATTATTTCCAACAATTGGTATCAGAGCAGGTCCTTTGATAGAAGCTTGATCGCTTGAAGGAGATCCGTGGAACAATGGGAATGAAGCTTAAGAAGAAATCTCATAAGAAGAAGATGACATCTCAGAGGAAGTGGTAGTTTCACTATCACTTTCATTTTTTCCCGAGAGTGGTGCCCTCAAAGAAGCTGTTACTAGGCTAAAAGCTCATCAAAAGGTATGCAAAGAAAAGTATCAAAAGTTTCAGGTTGAAGTAACATCTCTAAGAAATGAAGTCATTGAAAAGAACACAACAATCAAGGAGCTCAGAGATCGATCCAGTTATTATGAAAGTCTTGAAGCCACGATCCTCTCACTAAAGGGAGGTCTTGAAGAATCAAGGAAGCAGAATGAAGATCTACATCAAGCAATTGAAAAACAAGACAATGAAGTCACCAGCCTAAAATCCCAGCTGGAATGTGCCTCCAGAGTTCGTCAAATGCTACAAAATGTAAATGAAGAACAAGAAAAGGAGATACTCAATCTAAGGCAACAAGTGGAAGAAGGAAGAAAGTCATAAGAAATTTTGAAGAAGCAATGTCTTGAAAAGGAAGAGCAACATCAAGTTGAGGTAAA
>APFE030330676.1:40222-67220 GCA_000404065.3 Pinus taeda
TTTGGTGATAGGAAGGTCATTTATGATATATAGAGTCATGTTCTTCTTGTAGAACATCTTTTGCAGAACTTGCTTACAGTTGAGGGAGTTTGAACATGAACAACACTATATAGCAGAGCAGATATTTCAGAAAGAGCATTAGCAGATTGGAGCACCATGGCATATACAAAGGGGGAGTTCATTCACAGACTTCAACAGATCTGGTTTATAGTCAAGGAGAGCATGTTCTTAGGGGGAGAATAACCCTTTGCCCTTGATGTCAAAGGGGGAGAGCGATTTGGTGTTGTTGCCATCAAGTCCAAAGGGGGAGATTGTTGGCATTATGATGCATGTGTTGTACTTGATGGCAACCCTCTCAAAGAACATCATCTCACTTGTATACATTCAAATGAATCTACAGAAGAAATACCAGAAGTGACAGAGTGCATGGGTTACCGGATAGCAAAAAGGGATCAGATGACAATTCACAAGTAAGCTTTCCCATCAAGTCCAAAGGGGGAGATTGTTGGCATTATGGCCAAAATGTTGTCCTTGATGGCAACCCATTCAGGTGATAGATCACAGTACTTCAAGTCAGCAGCAGAGATTGATGATCAGCTATCAAATATTGAAGAAACTAAGAGGTATGCGGCGCCACAGAAGGTGCAGCTGCGGAGGTACGCGATGCCACAGAAGGCGCAGCTGCGGAGGTGCGAGGCACCACAGAAGGCGCAGTGCGGAGGCACCATAGGAGATGCCACAGAAGCACCACAGAAGGTGCAGTGTAGAGGCGCCACAGGAGACGCCACAGAGGCGCCACCGAAGGCGCATTGCGGAGGCGCCACAGAAGGCGTAGCTACTGAGGTGCGTACCCCCAGTGCACACACTTCAAGGCAGAAAAGCACACGTGGGGTTTCTTATGTTTAACTCTTGGTACTTAGCCGACGGTATTGTGTTATTATGGTTTTGGCCCATGGTATTGTTTTATATTATTATTATTATTGAGCCCCATGATCCATGATTTGAGGAAGAGCTTGCCTATATAAAGCAAAGGAAATCATTTGGCTTGAGTATGCTTTTGGGTTGAATATCTTAAGATCTGAAATATTGGGTTATTGTTTCAAAAGCTCGATCTATATGAAAGTAAAGTGGAAAGTGAATCTGTGAAGGGTGATCTCTCGAGTGCTGCAACTATGGAAGTGCAGAGGCGCCACAGAAGGCACAATGCGGAGACGCCACAGAAGGCGCAGTGCAGAGACGCCACATAAGGCGCAGTGCGGAGGTTGCACAGAAGGAGCAGTGCGAAGGCGCCACAAAACGCGCAGTGTAGAGACGCCACAGAAGGCGTAGTGCGGAGACGCCACAGAGTTGCCACAAAAGGCACAGTGCGGAGGCGCCACAGAAGGCGCAGTGCGAAGGCACCACAGAAGGCGCAGTGCAGAGATGCCGCAGAGGCACCACAGAAGGTGTAGTGCGGAGATGCCACAGAAGGCGCAGTGCGGAGGAGCCACAGAAGGCGCAGTACGAAGGCGCCACAGAAGGCGCAGTGCGGAGACGCCACAGAAGGCGCAGTGCAGAGGCGCCACAGAAGGCATAGTGCGAAGGCGCCATAGAAGGTGCAGTGCGGAGACGCCACAGAGGCGCCACAAAAGGCGCAGTGCGGAGACGCCACAGGCCAGAGAAAAGGAAATTGCGTATCTGTCTTAAGATCTTTTGTTGACTGATATTTTTGTTGATAAGGTGTTCTGGGTTTAGTTTACTGTTACTGTGGATCTGGTTATCTGGGTGACTTACTGGTACTTGATGATCATTTGATGTTTATGGGTCTAGTATGAAAATTGGATGAAACGCGGTCTTTCAGATTATGTGTTGTGCTTCAGTGTATCTAGTATGAAAATTAATGAAACGTGGTACCTGAAGGAGAGAAGATTGTAGGCTGGTGCCTACGTACTAGTACTTAAGCTAGTACAAAAGCAAAGGGGAGTCTTTGGAGCATTGTAGCAGGTAGCAGCCTGCGTACTAGTAAATGGATCGGCTAGTACAAGAGAAAAGGGGGGTGTAGCTCTCGTACTGGTATAAGACTGCACCAGTACAAATATTGTAAAAGGATTTTCTTATTAAGAAGAAGATTGAGATGACTTGCAGCAGGTGGTTTTCTCCCGCATTGGGTTTCCACCTTATATCATGGTGTTCATGTGTGTGCCTTATGTGTGATGATCTATTCTATGTTACTGCATCTGTTAACTGATAATATGGTTGATAATGTTCTAATGCACTCATTGAAGATCAATTAACTTAATCATAAGAAGTTGTGGAAGTAGCATATATGAATCAGAGTATGGAAATGAAAAAAATTTATTAATGTGATAATACTGATTCACCCCCCCTCTCAGTATTATTTCCAACATATTCATACAGTGATATCTTATGGGAGGAACATTACTATGTTTTTGGAGTGCCTTGTCCATGGGATGTAGATTTGAAGTGCATGACTATCCTGATTGGTGATATAGAGTGGCTAGAGACACAATTTGTTGTTGCAGTTGTGATATGGGTCTTGGGAAACCAGGCATTCCACCACACCACTGGTGGGAAGATGATGATGGTTGAGAGTGTTTTAGCTAGGACCTACTATGGGTGGGCCTAGATGATGCTATCGTTACTGAAACAATAGTTAATTCTATGTAGGAGGCAGGTGAATGGTGACTGTGATTTTGGTACAATAATGTGTGCATTCTTCTTTTCGAAGATACCAACTATCCATCCTCATGTACAAATCTAAGATGGGGGGCCCATTGGAGCCCACGATGTGCCACTGGGGGTAGCTACTATGGAGAGGAGGATGAGGTGAAGTCGGATGGGTGTTCTGTCCCATGTTTCTTGCACATTGGAATGAAATTCCCCTCTATATTGATGATTACCCTTGTAGTAGGATAAATTAATAGGGAGATCCTGACATGCCACTTCCGCTTGGGTGATCATGGGGACCAGATAGTAAGTGTTAAGTTTCTATTTATATGGTGAATTTTCTATTTCAATCACATTTATATGGTACTAAGTGTAAAATATATGGTATGCAAACATAGAATCAGTAAAGTCGGAATGATATGCAGTCTAAGCCGCAGTGCCTAGGTCTGCAGATAAGGGGACATCATCATCATATCAGTGTCTAGAGGATAATGCGTTGCTCATTAATCTTCATCATACATTTGATGTACTCTTGACCAGAGTTTCAAAGCGTAGATGGTATGACTTAGAGGATTGGTACACAAATGAGTGCACCGGTCTTCCCTCAGAGTGGAGAGGTATTGTGCAGCGCGTGGGAATTGCTGGTCAAATAGTACCTCATCTATGTGTAGGTGGAGCATAGCCTTTGGTAATGGATCTATCGAACATTCACTAGATGTAGGGACAAGTGGGTCCATTTGATTTCAATTTTTGTAACATGCTATGGGCATGTCGGATAAATTTAAAGCTATTGGTTCCAAACACTTTTATGATACATAATATGATTATGAATTTTATATGACAATGATGGTTCACCATTTCTTTTGTTTATGGTTGTCTTGTGTGGTATACATGTGATAAATGCCAATCTAGAATGTTATTTCCAATGGTATCTATATAGCTATTTTGCACTCTAGGAACATGCCTCAAAGTAATTGTTCAAATTCATGTACCAACAAGTTAACTCGTAGATATTTTCTAAAGAGGATTTGGTTATCCACATGATACACACCATTAAATTACATGACAAGTATAAAATAATCTAAACGAACATGAATATGAACAATGCGATGAGCAAGGGCATCAACTAACAAACCTATCATTGCATCATATTCAACCTCACTATTGGTGGCACATCCAACGCACACACCATTTGAAAGGAATAATGTATGCAAGGGGTAAAAATGGCCCAAGTTTCCAAGGCTAGATTCTAGGAGAAGCATCTCACACCGTCAACATCATGGATATCTGGTGTGGATGATGGATCCATCTTAAAGGTGAAAAAGAAAACAAACGAGGTGATGGAATCTAGCTAACTTCATGGCAGAAATAAAGACATGCAAATGAAAGGGATATGCTATGAGAAAAATTTCTTGAGGTAGAGTGCACTGGGAGAATTAGTAAGGAAATGTCCTTCATAATCGTGCAAAAAATATGCCCCCCTTGCCTACATAAAAGGGAAATTAGCAGTAGACATAGCCTCCGTGATGTGCTCATCAGAATGGAAGATGGGTGGACGAGAGGAAGACTGACTACATGATGCAGCGATAATACTTGGTGCATCAACTTGAAAAATAAGGTTCACATATGCATCATCTAGAATGATAGATGACAAGTTGGTAGATGGAGGATCTATAGATGTTGAGATCTTGGATTCTATCAAGAGAGGTTTGGTACAAGCACGCGTAGAAATATCAAAATGGTTTTCCTATGAGGAACTCAAGGATGATGATAGGTAAAGTATCTGGCCTGTGGTGTCCATCATCTCAACATTGTGGGAGGGATCACGGTGGTGGGACCAGAGTCCCCCTATTCTGGTTGACTAGTGGTACCAAAATCCATGGGTAGAGGAGTAGATGATCCACTATGAGTGGCCTCGTATTCGTCAAGCGCCCTGAGGTAGTTGTGAAATTCATGGAGATGAGAGCAACAATGGGAATAATGACCATGATGATTACACAGGGCACAAGGGTGATTTGTGCCCAAATTATTGAGTTTCTTGGGTGGTCTCAACAAGTTAATATGGAATTTATGGATATTTGACTCAGGGAATGCTTCATGAACTAAAGGTTTGAGTTGAGGAAGTTCAGGACAATTATTGGTGTTGTTCCCAACAAATTTACACAAAGCACATGTAGGTGTCTGCTTTGGGGCTTTTGGGGTTGGAGGAGATTAGGGAGCCTTGTCCTTAGGTTATTTCCTCTTTCCTTTACTCCCCTGTCTAGATGATTTCGCAACAAGAGTAGGTTCTTGTTGAGGTTGTGATGGAAATGAAGCAGCGGAAGGGGCCATAGCGACTGTTGAACTGGGGTCAAAGCATGATAAGGTCTTATATTACTAGGCAGAATGCTTGCAAGGGGATCAATGTACCATACTACGATCCCCAAAGTCGTGTTAGGAAGCATGAGCGAAGCCATGACAGGGATAGAAAACACTGCCGAAGGGGCAAATAAGAGAGGTATCTAGCCTGAAGGGTGATGTCATGCTGGAATAACTCCTGGGTGGTTGAGACCTGGAGGGATAATTCCTGGTGGAGACATAGGAGAGGCACCCAAAAATGGAGGAGGTCCTGGGGGGCTGGATCTAGAGGGCTCAGCTAGGATGGCAACAATAGGGTAGTGAGGCACTGGCTAATGTGTTAGGTTCCTATATCAATAGGAGTCATAATTTTGAATGACTAAGGTTAAGCTTTGTAATATTTTACATACCTTTTTCTTTCTACAAATGTTTTCCTTATTAAAAAATAAAAAAATGTAAAGAGAGTATGTCCTAAAAGAAAAATCAAAGGGAAAAAAGAATGAGAAAAGGTCAAAAAATGAAAATATATGAACCCCAAAAAACAAAAGGAGACCACTGAAGTGAGCAAGTCTAAATAACACTACTATTTACTTATATCCATAATAATGATTGTGTGTAGCTTGTTTTTCATGCCAAAATCCATTGTAATCAAATTGTTTAAGCTTGGTTATATCATGCTATGAATTTTATGTTTATAGTTGGAGAATAAAATCTGACCAAATAGTTCAGTCTTGGCAAATCATTAGGTAGGTAGAGAAAATAAAAGAAGCTCATCAGTTTAATCTGAGCCCTTGGATGATATAAGGTTAGAAATAGATAGTTTGTTTTATTAAAGAAAAGATAGAATAAGGGTTTTCTAGCCTAAATGCATCCAAATGAATGAAGAAAAATGTTAGAATAGGTAAATCGGTAAGTAGAAGAAAGGTTGTTGAACCATAAAGTTAATTGGATAAAAACACATGCATCATGCTTAGACTCATATTTCAACATGTATGATCAATTATGAGGGAAAAACAATGGTTTTCAAGTTAATGTGATTAACTCCCCATCATTCATATTTCCCCTTCGCTTACTAATTTCCTATCCACAATTATGTTCCAGTGCTTTAAATCCTACAAGTCAAAGAGGCTCAGAGCATTTCTCTAACTTTTGGAGGGACCAGACCCTCAGTTTAATGACTTATGGACACAAGTGCTAGAATCCCCTCCATAAAAAACATACCCCATTCATTTCCCTAATAAAACCCCCTTTTCCTAAGGTTAAAATGTTTCTTTGAAGGAAAGGTAAAAACAATTCCACGTTAAAATCCCTTTTCATTCCAAAAAAAACCCATAAAAATTACTTTATGCTAAGTGTCAAATGTATGAAATAAAATGCGCATATTTTACATTATGCTAAGGATAAAGTCACTCCTCTCATCACTTTTCATATTAATTTTTAACTTTATTATATAACTCTTGGACGAAGCCCTTTTTCTAGTATATTAACTAAATCATTATGTAAATACCCCCAACCCTTAGTTTTAATATAAACTAATACATTTACTGCCTATCCTAACAAAACCCAATTAATTTACCAAATCCCAGTAAATCTAAGTTAATACCATCATTAAGTTCCACCTGATCCCCTAACCTCATGATTAACCCCACGCTAATCACAAGCCACCATAATTAAGGCCTGTGGACCCCCCAAACTCCCATTCATTTCCTCTGCACAAGTTTGCCACCCAACTGCCATTAGATCAACTTCTCACTCATCCAACAGTCGATAGCCATATCAGTCGTGCTCGATGGAAGAACATTACTCGCCTGATAAAGTGATTTTCCCCAACCCCCTGAAGGCTACATGTCAAGCTCAAGACTATATTGAGTGACCCCTCCCAAAAATTGCCTTCGACTCATAAATGGGGTGATGGCCTAGCAAACTGCCTCCCTGCTCAACTTGCCAAACCACCTATTGTTCATTCAAAATCACCTACCAAAAAATAACTGTTGCTCCATAAAAAGGCTGAGAAGCCCTTTTTCACCCTTTTTCACTCATTTTCTTTGCAAATTAGTGTGATTCTTGCAAACGCCGAATTCTCCATTTAAACTCCAAATTCACCGCTGAAGAAAGTTTGAGAGACCCCAGTTGACCTCTCAGTCCATACCAGATTCCATCGGACCTTTGCAGCTGTCGTGAACTCCACAATTTGAAGATTATTCACCCAATTTAGGTGTTTTGCCATAAATTACCACCCACCCTTTGAAATTCAGAAATGCTCAGTCGTGTACAGTGCTTCAATTCAGTAAAATTAATTGAATAAATACTTCAAATTTAAAAACCCACAGCCGAACCCTCTGAAAGATGCGAGATGTCATGAAAATATTTTGAATAAACCTTTAAATCCAACTTTAAATCCACAAGAACTAATGTATTGCTACCCTTATTGCCTTGGAAATTAGACCTACCACAACTCCCCATTCGGACCTTGACCACCTTCCCTTGGCTGACAGGGATTTCCAAATTAAGGATACATCTATGTAGAACCTCCTACTTAAAATCCATTGTTTAAGTACGGACAAATACCTCAACCATGCTAATGATATTAGCTTTTGGGAGTCAAATTTTCCCAAATACCAATTCGCACAGGTACATGTTTTCCCTTAAATTGTCCACAAGTGCCATGCTTGTTACATTCCAAGCCTAAGAGCTATTATGTCCCTTGACCAAGAGATTATATTTATCATTACAATTGATTCCATAAATGAAATGTTGGAACTCCAACTAGGACCAAACCCAACTCCACTCTCAATTGGAGATTTGTTAGACCAATATTCCAAGTTAAGTCCCTCTAGACTGGCCCAATTGTTCGAAGATTTCATTGTTGAAGACATCACAATTCCCTAACCCCCCCCCCCCCACAATATCTTTATGCCATTTTCTCTAAAAGGGTAAATAAAATTGTCACCATGATATCATGTGTCCTAGGCTACTCCACTGACGAATTTGTTGATGAACTTTTCCTACCCTTCATGTCAATCTATACCCAAGGACAACCTCTTGTTGTTTTGTCAACTTTTTTTGAGTTCATAGCTGAGAGAATGCATCAACAGTTCACCAAGATGCACAATGAAAGAGTGTTCAAATACTCATCTGTCCTCTACCATATGTTCCTATATTATCAGCTAGAAAAATTTCCTTTTCCCCTCTAGAAGTTGGATACCAAAGGCTAGCCCAGGTTTGTAATTTTTGGACCCCATTGTTCCATAAATTTGAGTCACCATATACCTATTCAGATTTCATAGATTCTTTTGTTCATCTAGTCATGACTATGCTGAAAGGAAGCCCTCCACCCCGGATAAGTCCAGAGATCAAAAGGGTCCTTAAGTTGTCTAAACAAAGAAAAGTGGGAGATTGGTAGCATTATCAGAACCACACATAGATAATAATTTATGGTTGCCAGCTTGCACCATATAAACTACACAAATACCTACCCATGGGGTTATTTTCTCTAGAGTACTATAGATAAATAACGAACTTTGATGAGATAAATATTGTCTTGGACAATAAAATATCACAATTCAAAGTAAAATACCAGTTAGGCCACTTCATCTGCAATTCTAGAGAGGCAGGGAAGGAGGCAGACCAAATTTTGCAGCAAATGAAGTTCCAAAGGAGTTTCATGTGAAGGTATGACCCTCAAGAATTTATCAATAGATTGAGAAAGAATGCCAAGTTCAGACCTTATATTCACCCCCCTATACCAGAGATAAAGAGATATGCAAATCAATCTGAGTGGGTGAAAAGCACTCTTGTAGACAGTGACAGTACAAAGGTAGATGTACATAATTCCTTATGTGACTTAGATGGATAGTTTGATGAGAGCTCATTTCTACAGGTACCTCAACAGCAAGAGCCAGCCATGATCACCCTTCCTATCATGCATAATCCTTAGAACGAGGAAAATAACCCAAAAAGGACTGGGGAGGAACCCCCAATTTCAAGAATGGGCACATCAAATATACAATAAGGGATCAGTCAAAGAAAAAGACCTAGGCTAAATCATGTTTCAGAGCAGGAAGACACAGAAGGCTCACTAGAAATAAATGATACTGAACTAGACAGAAGTAAAGGCACAACTCTATCAGAGTTAACACAGGGGGGCATCCACATCACAGACCCAGATTTTGGAAAGACAACTAAGTGTAGAAGTATCCTCATTCAACAGGCATGATGATAAGGATAAGGATATAAAATATAGATATAAAGATATCAAGATGAGAAATGAGGAACTAAAGGCCCAAACGTATGCTTAGTATCTCAAACTCTCACCTACCAATTAGACAAGGTTGATGTTAGCTTTTGAAATCAAGGAGGGAAAATTATAGATGCCCTTCATAAAACCAACAACACAATAGCCAAGGCCATCAACAAATTACAAGAGAATTAACTTTGAGGTATTGGCAAGGGATATTCATCCAATTGGTGAAATCGAATTGCACAAATAGGCTGGAGAGATCATATACTCCACCCTCACAAGTAAAGCCATAACTTATCATCAGTTACTAAATTTATTGAGTAATATCTCACCTCAATATCAATTAGAGAAGGCCTCCACATAGGCCAAGGATACTAGAATCAAGTCTTTGGAAGACTTAGTGATTGAATTGGGACATGATCCCAAAGATATCAAAGCCACTAAACAGTTGATTAGGAGAAAAAATGATGACATTGTTGCACTAAAAAAAAATTGAAGATACCTCAACTGCAACATCCCCAAACACAGGAGGTCTTAGAGAGCCAAGCTAGACATGAAGAGTTGATGGACTTGGTCCTAAAACTTAATGATCAGTTAAAGGAGACATAGAAAGAACTAGACACTTTAATTCAATTGAAGCAAAGTGATATTGTCACTACATCTACAAATGTCATCCCAACGGTCTCAACAGTAGTCCCTTCAACACTGGCAGCCTCATTAGCTCCCAAAACTCCCATGCCTACTGTTATCACTAAAAAAAAAACAAAAATATTTTAAATTCGGAACATCAATTTGATTGAAGAGGTTAGTGTTAGTCCGAGTTTAGTTCTCTTTTAAAACAGGGTTTTCTTCAGTGACCACTATGCTCTGTTTCAACTCAGCAATGTTTTTAATATCTATCTCGTTAGGGTGGGAAATGTTTGCTTCAATTCCACGGCTTCCATCTATGGCATTAAGTGCAACAATATTTATGCCTTCAACATCAAATATTATGTCATTGGGGCTGCGACAGCTGGAGTTGGATATTTCGTAGACTATTTGAGAGTTTACAGCTACATATTTCTTTTCATGCAGTTCATAAAATGGTCTTTAATGGTTCTGAAAAGTCATATTCTTCTATCATTATGGATCATCGTGATACCTGTTTCATCAGACTCTTGTTTCATCTTCTGGTGGTAGTCCCTTTGCAGGTTCCTCTAGATGAAAGTCCCGTGTTTCTTCTCTATCAGGATTGGGCTTTTGGGCTTATATTTCTCAAGATATGGACAAAATTGATATTGCGGGGTTCCTTTCATCTGAACGCCGAAGCTCTGATATCTTCTCCTCGTTGCATTGCTTACCCTCCTCGCATGCTGAGAAATTCTTTGTGATCTACAGTTCCCTAGACGTGCTCTGAAGTGGCGCTGTTTGCAAAGAAATCAAAGTAATCCTCGAATGTTGAAATTATGGGAACCTTGGTCTCAGAGGAAAATGATTTTGTTGTACCCAACGATCAATTTAGCCAAAAGGCCTTGGTTTCTTCTCTCCAACGATATCTTGATATGTACAAAAGGTCTATCCAGCACCCAGCTGGTTTTTGGGCTGATATTTCATCTCAGTTTTATTGAGAAGCGGAATGGGCGTAAAAGTTGACCTTGAAAATTTTAATGTGCGCAAGGGAAAAATAAATATTGGGTGGTCAATAAAATGGATGATCCTTCAGTTGAGTGGGCCAAGGAGAGGTTTGATGAAATTGAAAAGAAGATAAGCCCCATCTTGAAGTCTTGTGGCTACAATGTAAAGAAAGATGTGTTGTTTCTTCCAATATCAGCACTTCATGGTACTAACATCAAAGACAAGATCCCAAAAAATGTGTGTGGTTGGTGAAATGGTCCAACCCTTTTTAAAGGGTTGGATTCAATCGAATTACCTCCAAGAGATCCTAAAGGTCCTTTCAGGATGCCATTAATAGATAGATTCAAGGATATGGGAACTGTGGTTATGGGAAAAACAGAGTCAGACACTGTAAGGCAAGGACATAGCTTAACTATAATGCCAAATAAGGTTCACGTGAAAGTTGTAGCTGTTTATCGTGAAAGTGATGAAATAAAGTATGCAAGGCCTGGAGAAAATGTTAGGGTGAATTATCTGGTGTTGAAGAAGATGACATCTCTACAGGCTTTGTTTTGTCTTCCATTTCAAATCCAATTCAAGCAGTGTTGGAGTTTGAGGCTCAGTTACAGATATTAGAACTACTGGAACATAAAGCAATATTTACTGCTGGTTATAAAGCTGTACTACATATTCATTCTGTTGTTGAGGAATGTGAGATAACGGAGTTGTTAGAGCAGATGGATCCAAGGATGAAAAAGACAATGAAAAAGAAATGTCTTTTTGTTAAGACTGGAGCAGTTGTGTTGTGTCGCATTCAGGTAAATGACACTATCTGTGTTGAGAAGTTCTCTGATTTTCCTCAACTTGGAAGGTTCACACTTCAGGATGAAGGTAAAACAGTCGCAATTGGAAAAGTTGTGAAGCTCCTGACTGACACAGGACATGAATAACTGAGGGAAATTCACTGAGACTATCCCTCGGCAATTATTCCATATGCACTAATAGAATGGGTGGGGCCTCGAGGGATTCTTTAATTCATCTTTTTGCACAGATTATGTGAGGCAACCCATGAAATCGTTTCAATTTTCAGATGCAAGGTGAACATGATGTCAGTAATCTTTATGACCAGAACTGTCTTCAAGTGAAGAATGATGCAAGGGATGAATAAAGTGTTCATTGTGGTAGCGGTGAAGGTTTAGATATATAGAATGATTGTTATTTTTGCAAGCCTCTATTCTGCCATGTCAGGGGGGACATTTAAAATAGAATACATATATTTAACAGATTTAACGTGAACCTCAATTATAGCGTTCAAGGTCAATATGGAGTATTAAACATCCAGCTCATCCAAATCGAAAAAGGACCAGGTGTCAAAGAACAAGGAGAAGCCACTATGCATGGAAAATGGAGTTAGAGTCATAGTTAATTTAGAACTCTTTAAAATTCCAGTCAGCACTTTATCGTATTTAATAGTTAGTTAAATAGCTGATAGGTGTCATTAGAGGTAGTTATCGAGCTATCAAATTCCCCTCATGCTGGAGGAGGAAGCTCGAATTAGTTAGAATAAGGATTCTATATATAGCTGAAACAACAATGTAATGAGGGTTGGAAATTTTATAACAGAAGTACTATTTTGGCTTATGTAAAGACCCATTTTCAGTAATATAAATTATCTGCTTTTCTTCTTAGGATTCTTGAAGGATTTCCATGTTTAGAATGTGTGATTTGTTCTTTCCTTAATGTCTTTTACAGTTGCATATATGTGTAATCACTCAGAATTCACTGATTGTTCTCTGATTTCCTGTATGCATGTATGAACTGTGGTTTTATATGAATTGTGTTCTGAACATCTAAATGCTAAGTGCCCTGACTTCTATGTAAAGGCAGTATCATTGTTTACTGAAGTATGATTGACTCCATAGGCCCAATGGAAACTTATGTAATGTTTATCCAGCCTTTATATTTGTCAATGTTGTTACACCACAAGAGTTAGCCATCTTATCATTAGTCAAAATCAATAACCCTTTTGAGAGAGCCCTCTCAGGCTAAGGAGGCTAAGCCTTAGTCAAAAGATTGATTTGAAATAGTTACTTGAAGTCTTCTTGGTCTGCAGCCCTCCAGGGTCTGATTTTGAGATAACACCTACAACGCAACCAGTTTCAATAGAGTGTACATTAGCAATAGGTGCATCAGGAGCAAAAGCAGCAGAGTTGATCAAAGCCATGGAGGAAATGTTTATTCAAGCTACAGAAATGAAAAAAATGAAAGAAAAGGTGACAAGGTTGGAAACAGATTGCAAGCTAGCCAAGCTCATGCACATGGAAGAATTGTAGAAAGCTGCCAGAATGAATGAAAGATTAAAGACCATGGAGAAAGATCGAACACTAAAATAATCCATTGGGAAAGCCAAGGAACTATTATGGGCCAATACCGTTGACTCTGTCAATGATATTTGGCCATCCATTCAAGTGATTTTTGAACGGATATACCTGATAAAGATAGCTACAGAAGCTATCCAAAAAGTCAATGAAGAACTAGGAGACATGCTTGAAGATGCAACTAGAGTTGTCCACTTCCTCAATAGTAAGAACAAGTATGAACTTGAAGAATTGGATATAGACGATAGGACAGAAACAATTTTGGAGGTAAGAAAGGTCTTTCTAAGAGAAATATAATGTTAAACTTGGAGGACAAGTGTCAAAATATGCAGGTAACAATTGATATATTTATGACCAAGTTTCAAATTTTGAGAGAGAAAGGGTTGCCCAGTCTGTTGGTCATAAATGACAATCTCATGACACAACAAGATTATGACAGCAAAATCAGAGAGGTAGCTAAAGAATGAGCTAGTACATCATCAATAAAGGCATTGCCAATAGGTAAAGTTCTTTACCAAACATTTGAAAACCTATTTTTCCTCTAGCATGAGGTCAAACACCTATTCATCACTAGGCCAACATTTGCTAAGTATACTGAGGCACATGAGATATATAGAAGGATGTTGAAAATAAAGTTACATGATGCTGCATTATGGTAAAAATTGACTAATTTACTATAGTAAAATGTAGTAAAAGGTTATTGTATATTTAGCAAGGTAAAAGGTAAAGGCATGTTAGCATGGTTAAAGAGTATGAGTGCCAAAGAGTATCAGATGAAAGTCAAAAGTAACTAAAGCCTCCACTGTGAAAGTTCAAACATCAAAGAGCATAAAGGGCTACAAATCAAACTATAAAGGCCAACAACACCACAATAAAAGGGACAACATGAAAGAAGTTCAATAGATGTCTCTATCTTCTTACAAGAAGATATTTTTATTTCCTAGATTAAATCCCAAGTTAGTTTGGGATATTTTGTAATAAAATTTTGTATAAATACTTCACAATTCCAAGTATGTAGGGTGGATTCTTAGAAATTTCTATAGACTTCTTGATCAAAAGACTATAAATGCTATTGTATCACTGACTGGACCGGCAAGCTAGATTGATGAATAAAGACAAGATATTTCACAGGATTCATGTGTTGAGCAAAGTGTAGACAAGTATTTTATTACATTGTTGTTATCTTTCTTAAAGTTTTTCCACAATGTATATCTGAATTTGAATGTTGTAACTGGAATATTATCTCAGAATATTTTTGATTACACTCAGTTTTAACAGTTAGGGATATAAATGTTTTCTACTGATATCTAAGTTAAGGAATTCTTAATTGCTACTTAGTTTAGGTTGTCTCTCTTTAATCTACAGAAAAGGATTCTTAATTGCCATTTGTTTCTGATTATTCGTTGTTCCTCATCCTGGTCTGAGAATTCTTAATTGCTCTATCACCCTGGTTAAGACCATTTAACCTCTCTGGCCCAAAGACCTACACATTACTCTGCTAGCTTTTCCTTTGAACACTTACTTTAGTGAGTTAATTCCAGTTATACTAACCTTCCGTTGAATCCATAGCCCAATGGTCTAAAGACATCATTCTATCCATCTGTTTTAAGGATTCCACCATCCAATATTCAATACAAATCAAAAGCCCACCGGAACATTCATAACTAGCCTGAAATCCCAGCAAACAAAGCTAAATCGTATAGATAGAGCCCTCTCTGAGCCATATGTTGGCTAGAGCCTACGCTTAAAATTTGGTTTTTGGTTACCTCATTCATTTTCTTTCTTTTTATAACTTGTAGAAAAAATTCCTGAGTGATAACATAGTGGTGACCATACTGGGGACATCGAATCGTCAGTCCTAATAAAGCTTTAAGAAAGTCCTAAATCTTCATTCTCTGCCTCTTAAAGTCATTTGTTAGAAGTTATCTTGAAAAATCTCACAAAAACAATTAAAAATTTTGAAATTCTGGCTTCTAGGAAGACTCATTTTACTAGGGCTAATCCAGATTGAAACCCTGCCCCAGTAGTTGATAATCCTACCCTAATTTCAAGAAAATCCAAAAGAGAAGAACGTCCAGTTAGCCAGATACCATTAGTTAAAGCTAGTTCATGTCTTGATAAGTGGTTAATTTTAGAAGAACTTCCCTTTGATGTGCCATTTGAACATTCATTATTTAGAACAAAATCTAAAAATGCACTCAGTGAAACTGTTCTAGATCCTAATTTTATTGTAGACCTTGAAGTTCAACAAGCCAACAAATCCATTGTTGAATACATTCTGAAATCTCCACAATCATCCATTAATACTACCACAACCCCTGAGCTTTCTGAGCAATCATCCATTACTTTGAGATCACCATTTTTACCTTCAACTTCATCAATAATACCTTTCGAAGTCCATTCTTCACCACCATTTATACGTACTCTCCCTCACCAACCTATCATTACCCATTCATCACCTACTGGTCATAGTTCTTCATCCACTACCGCATCATCTCCAACTACCTCAACCCCACATCTCAGCCCCTCCCAACATGCAGCCATGGCGAATAGGTATGCTCGTCTTGTTTTACATACCCAACTTGGTGCTATGCCAACAAACTACCAAAGTAAAATTGTTCAATTTGATGGCACTTGACATGACACAGATAATGTTCAATTGAGACCCTTTGCCCAGACTTTGGCTGGTGATGTTAGGAAATGGTTTAGAGAATTGGATGTTAATAGTATTGATAGTTTAGATGCATTTCACCAATAATTTTTGAACAGATGGAAAAATAAAAAGAATCCCCTACAAATCCTTTTAGAATATGAGAATATTAGAAAAGTACCTAAAGAAACTATTCAAGATTACTGCACTAGATTCAATAGTATATATAATGCCATCCTAGTTAATCTTAGACCCCCACCTAACTTAGCATTAATAAAGTTCCCTGATGGTTTTGACATAGATATGGCATACCAACTTAGGGAAAGAAACCCCCCAACATTAGAAGAAATGAAAAGTGTAGCTGTTAGTGTTGAAGCTAATTTATTAGCTAAAAGGGCTAAAGTCAGAAATGTAAAAAGAGGAACTGCTAAGGATGAAACTTCACCATCTGACATTAAAACAAATAGCTTAGCGAAAAGTATGGAAAGACTAATGGATATAGTATAGAACATTGAAAGGAAACCCCAATGGGATAACCAACAAGTACCTATAGTTAGAAACCCAAATTTTAGAAAAAAACAAAACCAAAACATTAGGAAAAATGGACCGGATCAGAACATTAGGCCTCCTTTTCAAGAAAATTACATAGAGACATCCCATCTAGAAGATCTAGAACAAGATACACAAATTAACCTAATGGGAATAAATGACAAGGAAAATGTTTTTCTAACCCAAGATGAGTAGGAACTACATACGTTGCAGCAATTATGGATATAGTATGGAGAATCATTTGATTACAAACAGGGATATGATTCTACCATTTTTGAAGTGCATAAATAGTATAATCTAAGAAGCAAAAAGAATGTTGATGTCCCTGACCAAACAAAGAAAACATTGCAAAGTCAACCCAAGAAAATAAAAGAAGCCCACATTTCAAAAATCATCCAAATTCTCCCTAGACAAAACCCAAATTATTCCAACCCCTCAGTTGTAGAAATAACCTCTAATCAACCTTCTGTTTATTTGCCATCCACTTCAATTCCACCTAAGGAACCAGTGGAAAAATATGAAAACATTAGATATGAAAAACCACATAAGTAGATCCCCAGTAATGGAAAAGAAGACAAGCGTACTCAAGTCCCTGCTGCAAAAATTCAAGACCTTTGGACAGAAAAGGTCTCTTTTCCATTCAATCTGGGAGAAGAGATATCAAAGCTAAAGATTTCAGTTCCTTTAAAAGAACTAATCAGGAATGAAACTTATGAATCACAGATAAACCAGACCTTAAACATTGCTGAGAATGAGGACTCTGTCAACTTGTTTAATGAGCAGCCAGAACTCATATTTGGTCCAGATGTTAATGGAAAACCATTACAAGGAGGAGTTCCACCTTTTTACATCATTCTTAGTATCCATGACAAAATTCTACAGAATGCAATGTTGGATTTTGGTGCCTCTCACAACATAATGCCCAAATCAGCGATGGAGAAATTAAACCTAGACATTACAAGACCTTGCAAAGACTTATTCTCATTTGACTCCTTTGAGGTATAATGTCTAGGATTGATTAAAGACCTGTGGGTCACTTTAGTCCAATTTCTTGTGTTATAGCACCATTTATCACCCTTGGAATTTGCGATGCTTGGTTTATGGCCAAGGGCAACCACTCCTTCCAGACTTGGTCCCAGTATATTTAAAACAGTGTTTATTCCCTGTACGGTAATTTTTCATGAGATAAAAGTGTGTACATGTGGGTTAGTCAATACCCAACCCATGTATATGTGTTAAAACACTTAAAAATTTGAATTTCCTTAATTATGGGTAGAGTTCACAGGATTTCCTTGTTGATTACCTCCTATTGCCCATGGCCGAACAATTTCCCAATTGTTCCCCAACTAAAAAACTAATTAGGAGAAGTATAAATAGACTAGTATGGGAAGGCCTAAAGGAGGAGAAGAGATAGAGTTATTATACTAAGATTATCCCTCAGTGAGTCTGATTAATCGTTGTGCCTCATGCACTTACCCAAGATCCAGGAAACACTTGTTTCCTTGATTATAGATATTCTCCCTCTTGTTTGAGATATCATGGTGTTGGTTATGGAAGAATATTGTTGAAGGCTGGGATAGGATGAATCCGAAGGATGGTTCTACTTGGAACTGGAAGAAGAAGACTCAGGTGAATTCTCTCCATGTTATTTATAGCTTACTGCAAAAAAATAAATGTTGTCTTGTTTCCGAAATTAACTTTGTTTATGCATCAAATTATGTTGTAATCCATATATTAATGTTATTTCAATGTATGATCAATCATTTTATTATATGATATAAATTCAAATTTTGTGAAATGCTTTACTTCTATACTCCTATGTAAGCTTGAATTGAATGATTTTCAGGTTTGAAGAACATCAGGAGTTACAGAGGGTCTGAACCCTGCGGGACCTACTTGAGCGAAGGAAATCTGGGTACGGTCACTCTTACGTAGTTTGTTTATATAATCATTTTTCTTGAGTTTTATGAGTGTTTCTTGTTGTAGTCTGCTTCTGCTCTGTTGGGGTGCTAACCAAAAGCCCTATGGTACTTATTCCAGTAACATCTTCCCAAAAGCATTCTTATGGATATCGTAGTTGTTGACATCCCACCAAAGTATGTCATGCTATTATCTAGATCATGGGGAGCCAAACTTCAGGGATCCTTACAATTAGATATGTCTATGCAACAATCTATGTTTTTGGTCAACCTAAGAAACTTTACCGAGAATCCTTAATGAAATATATGGTAAGTAGCCAGGATTGGCCTCCAAACTTTCCCATTTACTCCATACACTCAGATATAGATTCTTTGATCTTGTATAATGCTGATAAAACACAAGAATCATTTTTTAGATAGTACTAACATGGAACCAAAAGAAATTGCAGTTTCTACACAAAATGAAACTAACCAAACTACAAAACTTTTAAATGAACAACATGGTCAAATTGCTATAAATGATGAAAAAAATGTTGCACTAGATAGTGAAAATTATGAGCATGAGATATTATGGAATTTATAATTTGATGGATCAGTCAATAACTTAGGAGAAGGAGTAGGAGTGTGGATATATAATGTGGAAAATAATCACTCAGAAGGCCATGCATATAGATTCAATTTTAAATGTACCAATAATATCGTCGAGTATGAAGCATTAATTTTAGGACTTAAGTTAGTTAGGAATCTAGGAGCTAAAAAAGTTTCTGTCATGGGAGATTCTGAACTAATTATAAAACAGATTGACATTGTATATATGACAAGGGACCCTAGATTAAGTTGTTATAGTGGAACTATTGTAGAAATACTTAACACTTTCATAGAGAGAAAGCTTGCAATAATCCCTAGAAAACACAATATGCAAGCCCATAGTTTATAAATGTTTTCCAACACCTGCAAATAACCCTTCCAACCTAACCATCAGTACACTACTGAAGTTAGACACAGGCCTGCAATTCCAGATAATTTGAAGAATTGGAAAATATTTTCTGATGACAAGTAGACAAATAAATTTTTACTTCTAGGAGAAGAGTTTGTAAATAAAAATATAGATACTGATACATCAATAGATCCTAACACTAAGTATGATATAGAAATAAATGAGATAGAAGGTGACAAACTAGATTGACTCAACCCAACTAAATTTAGTAAAGCAGATGTAGATAACTTAGAGAAAATTTAGATTTATGAAATAATCAGTGAAGAAACTGAAGTAATTAATCTCAAGGATAACTTCTTACCAAAGGGATTAACCCCTCTAGAAGATTTATTTGATTCAAATGATGTTCCTATAAAACCTAAAATGGAACCATTAAGGTCTAATATAGAGGAATGTAATATAAGCACCAATGAAAATCTTAAACTATTATATAGGAATAGTGTCCATACGGATGCTGCTATTCCCACTAAGATGTGTGGCTATCTTAGAAACAAACAATAAAAGTCTACTATTGATTCCTTTTATGAAAATAGATGAGAGGAGAATTGAGAGGGCCAACCTGAGTCTTGCGCTCGATTCCCTCTCCTTCTTGATAAAGTTTTGCTGCTCGCTCTTTGTCTGCTCAGCCTCAAAAGGACCTGTAGAATCACAACAACATACTACTATGCAAGAAACAAGGATATAAATTCATAAATAATGTAGTATCAAATGTACATTAACCATATACAAGCATATATAAACAAGTACACCAGGATATGGAAGGAAACAAGAATAGCTTTATTCTGATAAAAGTAGCTAGAGGATTACAACAATGAGCAGCTCTAACACAACATCATCCTCCAGCTAAGAAGCCCTTCTTTCACTTCAAGCAAAGAAAGATCACCCAACACTGTGAATATACACCAGAATACCAACAACACTTCTCTATAGATTACAAAATTCCAACCCCCTGGATCTCTGTGATGAGCGATCCATATATAGATGATTACAGAGAGGTGAGTCATCTTTTGGGATCTTGCTTAGTGTTTTCTCTCTGATAGTTCCTGCTTCCACTTGGAGAATGAAGATCTCTTACTCATCCCTGGTCAAAAATGGAGTGTCAAGTGTCAGAGGGGAAGCTTTTGGAAGATTCCATGATCTTCCACCTCGCATTTCGGTCCCTACCATATGTCCATTCCAGACCATCGCACCTTATAGAGGAGAAAAACAGTATGCATCGCACCCTATACATTGGGAAGGTGATATGCATCGCACCCTCTGCATGGAGCTTTTAGTATGGTCCAGTTTTGACCATTTATGAGCAGTTTTCAGTGGAGAACTTTTGGGAGATGATGTAATCAGTTGGCCTTGTTCCTTTAGGCAGTGAAGCAACCCTTTTAGGGACATAAGAGCCCTCAGTTTATGGACATTTTTGATTGGGGTTGAAGTGCCCAAAAATATCTATAACAGTTGCCCCCTAAAGCATGAGGTCGTTAATCGTTTTTGATGTTGGGTGAAATGCTTTACTATGAGGATCTGAAGTTTTTTTGAACTTGGAGGTGACCTGTAATAAGATACAATACAATACATTATTTGAAAACATTTTTTCACGATCTAGCTAAGGTAGGCATTCCCATGCTCAGCTTTATAAACTCATTTTCATGTACATAGGACAGACGATCGTCTCTGTGACAGACTGATGATATGAACACATCATCCTTTGATTTGGATGGTCATCGATTTGGCAATGATGTACAGTGGATGTTTTTATATTCCTGAATATATCGTAGCCTGGATGGATGAAACTAGATTCGGGGCCTTCAAACTCGGCCAATCTTCACTGAGAGTACAAGTCGATCCACGTGAAAAATGTTTTGGAGTCGAACATGGAAAGACATCGCCTGATTACCAACCAATGATGTAAGTTGTTAATAGGCCGCGAGAGGAACCACCAATAATGACAATGACCCTCAAGGTACTACAGTACAATCTACATGGTTTTGAAAAGGGACTTGGCATCGAACACCACGCAAAATCTCTCGGTCGAAGATCATTGATGTAAAACTATCGCCGAAAGTGAGAAACTTTCCATTGGGGCATGCAAGTTTCAAAGTACTAAAAGGGTTGTTCCTAAGTCAACTTCTTGGATAATGAGCTGATGTCGACAAGAAGCGACCCGTTGCAAGAGGGCCTTAATGAATCCCACATCAACGACATGGAACGAAGTAAACTATTTTGTAGGTGAAAACAAACTGATGATATGGGGGTTCAGGGTGGCAGTCATGAAGGAATGAGGCATGAATGTATTGCAGTGGGTGAGACTCAGGTGAATTGTCTGAATGACTTCTCTTGAACATATCAGTGACACTGACGATGGATTGGTAGCGTTAACCACAGAGATGGATGGTGTGACAGACCAATGGTGAGGACCAGTGAACGAAACAACCCAACCCGGCATGGATGCAGAAGGAAAGTGTCATGTTCAAGAGCGACTTGCTACCAATAAAGTTTCTTCTTGTCTTCTTCCTAATTTTCCCCAGTCATTGCTGACCAGTAACTCTTTATTTTTGGCAAGCTTGAGGGGGATAACATATGCTTGTTCTATAATCCACCCTTCGGGCAAACTTGCCACTATATTTTAGCAAGCCTAGCGATAGTGAAAATCATTCTCGTCCTGTTGGATGAGTTTGTCGCTATTTAGTTTAACGAGTTTAACGACAAAGATAACTCGGTCTCTTTCAATTTTAGAGAGTCTGAAAGAAACAGAAAGAAGACTCCAAATGTTATTTTTCGTTGTATAATCCCTTAAGTCCAAAAAAGCGTAAAATAATACAAAAGGGATGAATTTTTGACAGTTTTAACGAGCCGAACAAGATAAGCACTCGATCTTTTTATGTAATAATCCCTCAAGTCCAAAAAGATTAAAATCTAAAGGAGGGATAACACTTCCGATGTCTTTTAACAAGTCAGAGAGGCCAATCACTTGGCAATCTCTTCATATTTTATGAGTCAGGTGAAAAGAGCTTAAATAAGACTCATTTTCAAGGAAAGAGTGATGGTTTTGGGTAGCAACTGATTCCAGGTAAGGTTTGGAATTTTCCAATCATGGCAGTGTTACAAGGATGGCTAGTAGAACCACTCTTCACAGATGTTCCTTGCTACATAGTAATTTGTCACTGTCTCCTTGTCAGTCTCCCTACTGTGTCATGAAATCAAATCCACCATGCTCATGCTCTCTGAATTGGCCAAAAAACCCTTCATGCCAAAGTTTATTCGATCATCACGACTGTTATTGAAATAACCACACTCACTGGTAGCCTCTAGTGCAACTAATGCGCTGCCAGCGCAGAAGCACACAGGTTTTCCGCGCTGGTCGAATTTCATAGCCAGCGCACTCTCCGCTTGTATTAAGTCGCGCTGACCAGACCTCTTCTGTCATTGAGATGTGATGTCAGCGCGCCAGTCCAGTTATACACCCGCGCTGATCCTGTTTGGGCGAGTTTGTTCTAACAGCCAGCCTTCCAGATGACTCCAGACCTGGTTGTTGGCCTTGTGAATGTCGCTCTCCTTTCTATGGTATGTCTGTTCGTCATATGAGCCACCTTTCTTGGAGATAAGCTTATCCTTCCACCCTCCATGGAGACTCCTTCTCCTATATAAGCCTCCACCATTGCCATGAGCAGCTGGTTTTTGAACATATAGCTTTTGACATAGAGGAATTCATAGTGCTTTAGTGCTGCTCTTAATAGCTAGTTGGTGTGTTAAGTGTGGATTGCTAGAGAGCTTAAGGAAGGTTATGAAGTTTTGTTGCCTTGTGTGAGAGAGAGAGTTGTTTGTCTTGGGAGATCTACCTCCAAGGGTGAATGCTTACAAGACTTGCTGGCTGGACCCTCTTGAGAAGGACTCAGCGTCAAAAAATTGGTTGTACCTTTCTCTATTTTTGATTAATAAAAGATAGATGACTATTGTTATTGTTCCATTCTCATTTGTCTTATAATGGTTAATGTGAATTACATCCTTTCTGACTGATGTATAGTTGCTTTTACTAGATTTTATGCTTGTGTTTGTCTTCTCTTTGCTTGTGCAGGTGTCTGCCCACGAGGATAGTGGAGGATTGTGACCGGCTGGAGCGAAGGAGCGAGAGCGGCATCTCTTCGTCAAACATAGTGCTCGAATCCAAGTAGGTGTTCATTACCCACTTGTTAATTGCAACTAGGAACTTGTAGAGTAGCATTGATTGATTGTTGCTAAACCCCTTTTGGGCTAGTAGGGATCACCTCTATCCGTAGAGGGGATTTACCTCTCCAACAATTTGGCGACTCCGCTGGGGAGCGTTGCTTGTCTCTTTGTTGTTCATCCTTGTTCTTGAATTTGATTATTGCTCTCTTGTCAAAGATTGGGGATTAGTTTGCTATTGTTGGTTTCCTGGTTCATCCTGGGAACTGCTTTAATTGTTTTAAAAGGCTATTGCCTTGGTTTGGGGGTTTTTTGGTTCGATTTTGCTTGTTTTTTAGCCTCAACGCGTTTTATTTTAGAACAGTCGCGCTGACATCGCACATCTGTTCCTTTGCTTTCCCTGTCATTGCACTTGTACATTTAACAGTCACGCTGACCTTATTTTCGAGCCAGTGCCCTTTATCCGTGTCCTTCCGCGCTCATAGCGTAAAGTTTCTACGGGCGTTGTCTTGTCATCGCTTTGTTGCTGAGGGGTCACCCATGCTGATCCTGTAGAATTCATTTTTGTCCAAATTTGCCTCCTGAACCTGTTGCTTTGACTGTCCCCTGCTCTTTCCACTTAGTTGATGACTTGTTTTATTTTGTCTGAGCTGTGACACGCTTCCTTGCAAAGCCTTGTTCTACAAGGGTTCGTTTATTACTTGTTTTCGGTTTTGCAAAGCCTTCCTTTTCGCTTTCGTTGCTTGGTTTGCATCTTGCCTTAACTTTTACAGTTGCTGGCGTGTGTTGAATCGTCGTTTGTCTGGTTTTGAACTCTTATCCTCTGGGTGTTCGCTTTTCTCCATTGATTTCGCACTCAAGCCCTAGGGCATCTAGTGGTCGTGTGTGTGTCAAGCCTTCCGTTTGGGATCTTGCGTTCTTGTTTGATCAGCCAACTTCGGATTTGTTTTTCACATTCGCTTGGTGATTGTTGGAAGTGTTTTGGTTGTGTTCCGAGCAATTTGCCTTCCTCCTTTGAATTCCTTTTCGTCTTGTTGAGCTTAGATCACATAGCTCATGAGCCTTTGTTTTCCTTTGATTTGGAAAACTGGTTTTTAGTGTCTTGAGAACTTTCTTGTGTTTGCATTGAGAAATTTCATTTCTTTGCTTGATCTAGCTGTCTCTCAAAGTCATTTTAAGCACTTTTATGCCATTGAAAAGAAAAGCAAACTAGCATCTTTTGCATTTAATAGTTAAAAGGAAAAAGGACATTTCGTTGTTTTGTGTTTTCAAAAGAAAAGTTTCATTTCCTTGATGTTAGTTGCATTTAGTTGTTTGATTGCTTGAGTTCGTTTTGTTTGATTGAAAATTCCTAACCTTCTCATAGTTAGAATTCATCGAACAAAATGATGTTCTTTGGCATGTAGTTGCATTTAAGTATTTTTGAGAGATCATACGGTAAGACCTGAAATCAAAACTTAATTCAAGATCAACCGTAAAATAAACCAAATTTATCTAAACATTCATTGGGACTTAACGCAAATATCTAGAGGTCTAGGCTAGAGATGTGTTCCGGCGTCTTTAAACCTGGTATCTTTCCGTTGAGTGGTTGGGTGATTCCTCCATGGTGAAATGATAAGTGCTAGTACGGATTGGGCTCCCACGTACCGTCGCGTATATATGGGGAGACTCCATTAGGTTTGCATCCTTTATCCATAGGAATCCGAGTCTGCCGCCTTGTGAACCGTAACGCATCGAACACAGTATTCGGGAAGATTGACTGCAGTACATAAAGTCCTTGGTTCTCATCTGATTGCCAAGGTGTATAAGCAGTTTTACGGGTTGCTTGGTAAACCTTTTGCTTAGAATCTCCAGAGTAGTCACTTTTGATCCTTTTCGAACTCCCTAAAAGAAAAGGTGTAAGTGAGCGTCTTGTCACTTCGTGCTCATTAAATATTCGAAGGAGATAGAGTCATCTTTTCGTCCTTTTCTCGACTCTCGAAACATGAAAAGGTCAAGTTCAGTGCCTGTGTCTTAAAAATTCATTTGGCCACTATAACTTTACCTGGTTAGATCTTGTGTGCGTTTAGTTTTGAGTAGGTTTTTATCGTTAGCTTGCTTAGGGTCTTTGTTTGGTCATCCTGGTGGATCCATCAACTCTGTCTTCGATCCCAAGTGACGAAGGGTCTCCATCTTCTGTTGCCCCTGAAAATCCAGTCTGTGACGCTCTTCCCATTGTTCCGAGCATCCAACCGTTGAATTCTCGAGCTCCAGAGGACGATTTCTACGAGTTCTTTTACAACTCTATTTGGGAGCCCTCTGAAGAGGATTTTCCTGCCACTCTTGTCGGTGCTCCATCTCTGATGGCTTCTTCCGATATGGGCGACACCTCTCCTGTGTCGAGTGGCCCGTCTGTCATGTCAAGTATAGATACTCCCATCCCGACGACATCCCCCATCATCTCTACGCCCTACACCGTTACGTCTTTGGGTATCACGGTGCCGGTGCGCTACAGATCTTTGAGGGATGCTATGAACTCGGCAGCTTCCTCTTCTGTTTGGGATCAAAACATCGTCCCTACCACAGGACCGTTTGTTTCCCAAGTCCGCCATACTGCTGTTACAGCAGCCCCCTCCAACCCGACCATTTGTGTCGCGGCGTCGACTCCAGTTGTCAGCACCGTCACAGCATCATCTGCTATCACTTCTGCCGCAGGCCCATCTCGAGGCCCAACGTAGAGTGGTCCATCGTCACCTGCTTCTAGAGTTGTGCACCCCGCAAGTGGTGCTCCTCTTGCTTCCGATTATATGACGACAGAGGAGGCATATTTTCAATACTTGCGTAATGTCCAGAACCCTGATGAGCAAGGCCCGTATTATGATCCTGAGAATCATTACTTGTTTACCTCCTTGCCTCAAATCCCTTATGATGAGATTTCCGTTCCATTGAACGTGGCTTGGGGTACCACCGGCTATGGTGGCGGCCAGTACCATCCAGGACAAGGACAGCAAGGACCACCTTACCAGGGTCAACAGCCCTACTTGCAGCCTAATCATGGGCAGCAGTATGCTGGTCAAAATTACCCAGGTCAATAGGGAGGCCCACAAGGACAACCCAATCAGGGACAACCTTTGGTCTCTAGTGGTCCGGCTTTTACATATCTTAGGCAACCTTCTGGAAACCCAGGACAACCCAACGCCCAACAAGGTCAAACAGGTACCCAACAAGGCTACCCTTCGGGGAAACCTTATGGGAACCAGGGACAACCTTACGGGCAGCAAGGTCAACCCGTAAACCAGCAAGGTAACCCTTCTGGGCAAGGGGGCCAGCCTTACGTGCAGCAAGGCTGGCCTACCACTCAGCAACCATCTGGTCAACAAGGACAAACCTGGGTTGCGCAAGGGCAACCCCTCACTCAGCAAGCTCGACCTTCTGGGCAAACGGGGCCATCTCAGATCCGGCCAGGACAACCTTCTGGCCAGACGGCTCAGCATGCAGGCGGGGACCAATCCCGACCTCCTCTTTCAGGTGGGG
>APFE030330676.1:124136-155748 GCA_000404065.3 Pinus taeda
TGGAGAGTTGAATGCAGAGAAGCTGGATAATTGGATTAGACAGATTGATGTATATTGCAGGGTGCAGAGCATTGATTCGGACAAGAGTAAGATTCAGCTGGCCAACCTACGCCTTGGAGGCACTGCCTTGGTATGGTGGGAAGGCAGGACACAAGCTGACATGAAGAAGCATGGTAAAATTCTTTCTGTCTGGAGTGAATTTGTTTCTGCAATTAAAAAGAAATTATATCCACTAGCCTATATGCAACAAGCCATGATGAGCTGGCAAACTCTTCGCCAATTAAAAGGGCAAAGTGTATAAGGCTACACCCAAGGATTTAGGAAAAGAGCTTTGATTCTAGGAATTTATTTAGACTCACCTGAAACTTTGCTGAAGTATATAGGTGGTCTACACAACTATTTAAAGCACACCATTCTTATGTTTAATCTCACTAGCATAGATGAGGTATCTATTCAGGCTACACATCTAGAGGCTAGAGGCAAGAATGTGAACCCAGAAGTTAGGGGATCATCAAAAACCACTACAAGCAAGAATAAGGAAAAGAGAAAACATAAATGGGAAGAGAGGAAGACAAATGTTGCATAAAAGACCAAATCTTCATGCACTCATTGTAAGAAGGATGGGCATGATGATGAACACTGTTGGATTTTGCATCCGGAGCTGAAACCCAAGAAGTACGATGGCAAAAATAAGAAGGTTGTTGCAGCTGTTGTGGAGGTAAATCCCCTCTGCGGACAGAGGCGATCCCTATTAGCCCAAATTGGGTCTAGCAACAATCAAACAACGCTATCACGCAGATTCCTAATTGCAAATCAAAGACCAATGATGAGGGCCTACCTGGATTCCAACGCTAATGCTTGTAGAAGAGTTGGTGCTCCCGTTCCTTTGCTCCGGTCGGTCACGATCCCCACGATCTGCGTGAACGGACACCTGCACATGCAAAGAACAACACCAACACAAGCATAAAATCCAATAGATGCAACTATATATCAGTCAGAAAGGATATAACTCAATGAATTTAGACTTCTGTGATCCATAACATTTGTTTAGAGAATTTTCGGCAAAATCACATAATTAATCATTTGTCGACGCGTTTCGAACCAACCAGTGTGGTTCATCGTCAGGACAAGTTGGAGATACAGATCCAGTTCAGCGTGTTAAATAGTCTAAGCAGAGACTCAAACGGCTACAAAATCTAACGACTACTTTTCCACTCAAGGACCCCAGTCAAACTTCCTTTAACTAATTTAATATTAAATTACTATTATATTTATGGAGCTAGGTTATCCAGGTGAAAAATAAAACAAATCAAAGGTTAATTTATTAAAAATAATTCATTTATTTATTTAAAATATTAATCCACTATATTTATTATATATATATTTATTTTTTAATTATTAATTCATTAATGTTTTCAAATATATATTATATTCTTATATTTTTTTTTTATACCTTATCTTCTAATAATACCATTTGATGCTAGTTATTAAATTATTATTATTTATAGATAAAATATTAAACTAGGTTAAAAATAAATCAATGTCATGGTAGTTATCACAACCAAAACCTTTTCTTTTAATTATTAATATAAAATGAAATAATATATATATATATATATATATATATATAATATATTATAACTAAATATATATACTAATATTTTTAACCTAATTTCTCGAAGTATTTTCTTTAATATTATATAAATTTATATTATTAGATATAACTCATCATCATTACAAAGAACAATAAGAGTGGAACCATAATAATAGTCATCTATTATTGATAAACAAAGAAGAATACAACCATACTTCTGACGTCAAATCCTCCTTTGGCTGGGTGATTAGTAGCACGTCTTGCAAAGCTTGTTGGGAATGGGAACAAGCCTCTCTCTCCTTGGTTATTAGACAAGAATCTCCTTACTTAGATTTGGCCTTATGGGAATGAAGAAGGCTCTTGCAGCATGAAGCTCTTGGTAACTTGACAATTCTCAATCTCTGGAACTCTGGAACTCTGGAACTAGCTTGTCAAAGGCAAAAGGACAAGCTTTTATAGATAGAGGAGAAGGATTAAGGATCATCCACAATATTCATGGGATTGGCTTTATCACTAAGAAGCTTCCATGAGAGGTGGCAAACCACTTCCCCTCTATGGAGATTCGAAGCCAAACCAAACCGACTCAAGATAGATTTAGTTCAGGAGTGGGTTAGGAAGAATCTTCGGATGTTGGTTTATTAAAAACACCACGCATTTTGGCTGGCGCGAGTGCGACTCTAAGACAGAGCGCCAGCTGGCGCACCCTCTTTGGAGGATTTCCCCCATTGGCCCGAGTGATGCACAGTGAAACCGCGCCAATAGAAAAAGGGTTGTTTTTATGGGATTTTTGCAGAAGATGTCTTCAGAGCAAATGAAGTTCATGTCTAAGGGAATGTAATGCAAGTGTTTGCAAGTCATGTCACTTCTCACAGGTCCCGGAATGAGTCCTCCAAGGTGCGGGAGAAGGGGTAACAGGGACGGTGACAAATTGTTGTGTAACAGATGCCCCCTAAAGCATGAGGCCCGAGAGAGAGAGGGGTGAAACACTTTACAAGAACATGGCCAACCGAAAAACACTGTCGCCGGAGAACCTGCGTAGAGAAGTACAACTGATATCTCAAGTACATGATGTATGTGGTATGGGCACAACCATCCATAGCAGAGTACATAAAGATCTAAATCCAAGGTATGGACGCAGCCATCCAGTAAGGATCAATAAATAGACTCAGGCATGGTTACAGCCATCCAGTGAATGAGTCATGTAATGATCATAATAATCCAAAAAATCGCAACCTGGATTCTAACAGACAAAATCCAGGGCCTTGCGCTCCATCTCGACCCAAACAAGGTACAAGTTCAAGCATGCGAATATGGGAGTCAAAGTCGAACATGCAGGAACATCTTCTGATTACCAGTCAATGATGAAAACTGTTAACAGACGCGAGAGGTACCACCAATAATGACAATGGTCCTCAAGGTACTATAGGTACAATCTACAGTGTGCGAATCAATGAACCGGTGTTGAACACCTGTAGAATCATTCGATCAGAGGCCAATGATGAAAACCTCACGTCGAATACGAAGAACCTGCCATTGAGGCATGTAGGCTCCAAGGCACCTGAAGGGAGTCTCTAGGTCAACTTCCTGGATAATGAGCTGAAGTCGACAGGAAGTGACCTTGATCGAAGGTGGGCCATAGTGTTTCCCACATCATCGACACAAGATAGAGGAAGGTAACGTGTTTTGTGAATCAGGATTATGTGAGTTATCAGAGGGAGGTTGAGTATTCTGCAGAGGTCAACTTCTTTTGAACATATCGGCGACACGACAGTGGATTTGGCAGTATTTGACATCAAATGATCAGAGGTCATGGTGACAAGGCAACGAGTAGATGAGAGGTCAAATAGGATCACCCTTACCCACGGAAGCAAGTGAAAAATGAGATGAGATATCCCCACCCAGACACGAATGCAGACAAGTGCCATGTTCAAGAGCGACATACTGCTGACACGACAATAATTCTAGTTCCATTTTCCCCACCATTTCTGGCGAGTACCCCGGTTATTTTTTATGACAAGCGTGATGGGAATAGCATATGCTTGCAAGGCGTCATTTCGACGGAATCCAATGTCATTAAGTTTTAACAAGTCTAACAAAGGAATAACTCAGCATCTTTTCATGTTTAGAGAGTTTGAAAAGATAGCGGAAACTGAAACTCCAAGGGTGTCCTTTTTCGTAAAGTTGTGTCTCTCAAGCCCGAAAAAGTATAAAACAATGCTCGAAAGAACCGCCCAACCATTACGATCGAGGAGTAATTTTCATGATTAGTGACTTCGACCTGAAAAAGTAAAAAAGCGACCGAAATCACGTCATTTCGTAACCGTTAACGAACCTGAAACGATAAAGGTCCGACGATCTTTTCGTCTTTACACGGTTGGGAAAGAGTTTAAAAACGACCGCCTCTCATTTACGTTTAACGAGTCGAGAGGAATAAGTCGGCATTCTTTTCATGTTTAGAGAGTCAGAAAAGAGCAGAAAGATGACTCTATAATGACTTTTTCGTGTATTTACTGAGTCCGAAAAAGTATAAAATACAACTCATTTCATCGCCTAAGTCACACAGAAACCTGGCGCTGCACAAAAACAAGTGTAAAATCCATTTTCGACAGAAATATATATTAAAATATTCATAAAAATGACTTTTAAAACCTATTTAGGGTTAAAGAAGCTATAAACATGTGAAAATGGTAAAAACAAAAATTACTTTTTTCTTTTACCTCATTGGAGAGTGATAGTAGTGCTTTTGGTGTGCGAGCTTTGGGTGACGATTGCGACGAATCCATGTGACCATTTGGAGCACCGCCAGTTCCAGGTAAGAGGCCTCCTCTCCTACTCCATTTTAGTCCATTTTTCTTTTTTTTTAGCTTGCTTTATCGACCCCTGTGAAGGGATTTTAAAAATTTAGGGTTGCGCCCATTGGCGCAGGTATCGGCCACGGACCCGTGCCAATGGGTCTCTTTTCTCCAAAGGCTCGCGCCAATGGCCGAGCGCACCCTTGTTTCAAATTTTAACATTTTTAAAGCAATTTTAACGCATTTCTAAGTTTACCAAAGATCTGACTGACATTTTTTGACCTTGTGGTTGCATGGAAACAAACAAAATGGTGATCCAATGGAAGGAAAGAGAGCATGACAGAGTAGATGAATTGGCTATAGTAGACGAAGATTGCATGGAAGCCCTTAGAAATTGCGGGCTTAAGAAATACTTCCTTACGTCTTATCTACGAGCTCAGCCAGAGCTCTTACGATACTTAATCAACCTTTGGGATGAATGCGATCAAGTGTTCCGTATACGAGACCAAGTGCTGGAACTGGACGTATCTAACGTCTATTTCATCACAGGACTGTCGCGCAGAGGGCCGGTGCCCCTATTGACAGGTAGTAGGCCATCCGGTGAGAAAATGAGGGAGGTGATGGCTCGAGTGTGCCCAGGGGCACAATTTAGATCTGGCAGTTCAAAAGTGGATATCTCCACTATTCAGGATCTAACACTCAAAGCAGTGTTGTTTACCATCGCACGGGCTACGGGGGCGCAGGCACCCCACGAGGCAACAAAGAACCAACTTATACTGGCTACAAAGTGTCTAAATCTGACCATCTTCAATTGGGCGGCAGCAGTGACGACCAACATGAAGAGGCAGCTTACAAAAGGTAAGCGTGGCAAGCTGCAGTAGTTTGGGTATGGTTCCATTCTAGTGACATTCATTTTGGAATGATTACCAATCTTTCAGGGCCAAGGGGCCTTCATACTTGATCCGGTGCCTCGAGAGCCGAGGATGGCGCGTTGGGCAGCACTTATGCCTAGAGGGGGGGGAGGCCAGCAAATGTCATGGAGGCCAGAGTTTTTTGTGTGGCTTCACCGCCAACTGATTGTGGTCGAGGATTGGTCGTATGCAGGGACTGACTTCATAGGCAACCTTGTTCTCCCACTGCCAGAGGGAGAGGATTTGGATGAGGAGATAGGTATGACCTCTTTTTGATTTTGTGTTTTATGATTATTTTTTGTTAATACATGCTTGTTATAACAACAATTATATGTATATGCAGACATTGGCCCAGAACGACCAGCCGACATGTCTCCTATCTCGAGGAGAAACCAACCTGCAGCAGATCCTCAGGAGGAAGGTGCTGAGGGGGGAGAACTCATCCAGAACCTTGAGGGTATCGCTCGAGTGATTCTGGATTATGCTCGGCTAGCAGATGTCCCATTAGCATACCAGAGGCACACGATGGGGGTGCCCAGTCGCATCCACCGACCCTTAAGACGCTTAGTGCGAGCAGTGACGTGCTACCATGAGCACCATAGGGATTAGATGTCTAGGCTTTATTTTCATGCATATTTTTTGAGAGACATGTTGTCTCCAGATGTATCAAGACAAACATGTATTATTTTTTGATGATGCATGCTGTGCAAACATTCAAACATATATATATATATATATATATATATATATATATATATATATATATATATATATATATATGCTTTATGATTTATTGTGTTTTATGCTTCTTATGCTATTTTAAATTACATGTTATGCAAATATCTGTCTAATACATAATTAGCTAATGCATCAGTTCACGTATTAAATCATCTTGGAATATGTTGATATGTGATGAAATCAAAATCTCTTTCTAACAACTTAACACGTAGATATAACCTTAAAATCTGATGGTCTCTGATGGAATATCACCCATTGAGCTGGTGGATGACAAGTTGAGAGTCCAAGTTCACAATCAATGTTCGAATACCGAGATTAATCGCCTCGGCTAGTAACTCAATCACAGCACTATACTCAGCAACATTGTTCGTGGTACAACCTAGACAAACCCCTTGAAGGTCTACTAACTCACCATGAGGATCGTAGATCACCCATGCCGTAGAGGACAAGTTGCGTGTACTGCGGGAGGCACCATCAGTGAAACCAACATAAGGCGAACCAAACATCTGTCCAAGAAGCAAAAGAACATAATAAGCGGCAATTACGCCGACACACCAAGACAAAAACATGAAAACATGCACACACAACACACTTGCTAAAGCACACGTATGTACAAAAATAGAGTGCACGCATGATACTTGTTCAAGTAAAGCCCATTTTGGGGCTTACCAAATTGCACCGCTGTGTGACCGGCCTGGATAGTGTAGGTGTCATCTCGGCCCGTTTTTTAAAATGATCAATGACATCGATGATATGCCCATGCCCCCCGGTCAAGCGAGGGTTACCAACTAGATAATCAATGCCCCCTTTTGCAAAGGGGCCGAGGGTAGGGATAGTGTGCAATGGGGAACCAGAACGAGCAGAAATCAAACTGATAGAGGCGAGGTTCGGAGGTGGGAGTGAAAAGACACCCATGAGGGCAGGGTCTTTAAATAGCGCGGCTCCCACACTCTCCAATGGAATGGAGGTATGCTCCAAAAAAGGCATGTTTCCTTCGGAAGAAGAAGCGAAGAAAGAGAGTTGGTCTACTGTGACAATTTTGCCCTGATGAGGGAAATGAATGACATGAAATAGAGATGAAGCCACGGCGCATATGGCATATGTCCAGCTCCGGCCCAAAAGGAGGTTGTAAGTAAGATTTGCATCAACGAATTCAACTTCCACTTCAACAGTCTTCCCTTCTAAAGTAATAGGCAAGCGTTGGAGAATACCGTAAGGGCGAGATTCTCTCCCGTCAAAAGCTTCCAAGGTTGTAGGAGATTGACTCAAAGTCGGAGACCTAATAGCCTTCCAACAAGCAACAAACATAATGCAAGTTGAAGCGCCTTCATCAATAACCGTACGATGAATCGTTTTAGAATTGATGATGACCTAGATAAGGAAGGCAATCTCGTGAGGCAGTCTCGGTATATGGCTCTCGAGATCAAAAGTGATCAAATCCGAGTCAGCCAGGTCGATGCCACCGATGGCCAATAGTAGGGGCTTCCTCTGGGGGGGCAGCTCTGGAGAACTTCTAGAGCGGACATAGCTGACGGAGCCTGAGCTAAGTCCTCAATGATGTTGTAGTGCTGGGCAGCATGAGCATTAGGGTTGTAAGAAGATCTTCGGAGTACACCTTTAGGAGGGGGTCGAATAGGCGTCTCAGTGCTAGGTCTCTTGATATGGAGCGGACCAGAACTGGACGAAGGAGTGCTTGAGGGAACCTCGGGCTCTTTCCTGGCAGGTGACGGATATTCCTTTGCTCGAGTTGGAATGTGAACGGGAATCGTTCCAGCCATGAACACTTGGGAACCAAAGGGAGAAGAGGATGAGGATGGGTCAGCCACCATTTGCGTTTGCTGTCAGGGGAAAGGTTCTTTCAGCACCGTAGGAGTCCCAGGAGCACCTTTTAACAAACGACTAACTTCGGACCGCCTTGGGCATTGTTTGGTGTACTGATCCTTGTCGCAGATAAGACAAGGATACTTAGGTTTGCGTTTAGCTCCTTCCTTAGGTGGAGGTTTAGGGGAGTCTTGTTTGGGTTGATCGGATTTATTTTTCCCTTTTCCCTTCTTCTTTCCTTTCGAGGCTTTATCCGCTGTGGTGGACTGGATGGTGTTGACCTCGGAAGTATTCCCAGAATTAGACACACCCTGAGAAGTATTTTCGTTCGAAGCACTCGATTTTTGCTTCCCAGGGTTCGCGGAAGATTTCTTCGAAGACAGATTTACAGATCCAATAACACCGTCAACAGATGGCTTTGGTGGAGCTTTGGATGTTTCGGGTCTCGAGGCGTTAGGCAAATAATCATATAGGGTACCGGACTGGGAATAAACCAAGTCGAGGTACTAAGCACGCGAAATAGCCTGCTCTTCAGTTACACAAGCTCCCATAGCACTGTCTCGCGCGATCGCTGGGACAAAGGAGGTTGTAAACCAATCGGTCAGGAGCTAATCAGGAATCCAGAACTTGATCAAACGACGAAGTCGTTTCCATTCATGTATATGATCGGATATGTGCGTAGCCGTGTCCTGTTTAAGAGACGTGAGGAGATGCGTTCCCGTCTCATACCGAATGGGCAACTGAAAATGAGTTAGAAATGCCATTGCCAACGAGTTAAAATCTTGAAAGGATCAACGAGTTAGCTCAATATACCACTTAGCAGCAGAGCCGGTGAGAGTCCTTTGAAAAAGGCGGAGCCGGATTGAATCGTCAAGCCACAAATTTGACAAACACCAAAGGTGATAAGTCATAATGTGGGCTTGAGGGTCTTCTCCAACTTTGCCATCGAATTTGGGATGATCACTGGGAATCTTGGTTGGAACTGGTGGCCAGAATGGATTATGAAGAATAGGATCATTAGTCAATTTGGACACATCTGGTAGTTCCAATGTTGCTAAGAAGGGTAATTGAGAATTGAAGGACATCTGTGGTCGTGGATAAGAGGTAGCACCAGAGTTCCAACCAGTTACTGGTTGCCCCCATTAACTTTGTCTGGACGGACCTGGCCCATAGAGGTTCTGTTCGTAGGGATTCTGTCCATAGGGGTTATAGCCATAACTGGATGGTTGAACTTGGACTTGCTCCCCAGCACCCCATTGATTACCAACTTGGCCTGCAAGAGCAACATACTGCTGCTAGTAATTCTAATAAGGAGTGACCTGCATTTGTTGATAATTTTGGTACGGGGAAAACTGAGCTTCCCCCTGGGGTTGCTGGTAACCATAAGGTTGTTGGGCTCCATACTGAACCTAGGAACCAGTTTGCGCTTGATAAGAAGGTTGAGATTGAAACCCACCTTGCATTTGAAGACCTAGCTTGGGGCTGGAAACCGGGTTGAGCTTGAAAAGCAATAACCATTTGCATGCCTGGTTGAGCAGGCCCAGAAAGATGTCCTTGAGAGGATTGAGATTGGGCCACCTGGCCGGAAGGTTGCCCCGGTTGAGTTTGGGATTGACCCACTTGCCGAGAAGGTTGAGCTTGCTAGGTGTTGGGTTGTCCTTGTACAACCGAGGGTTGTCCTTGTGGAACAGATGGCTGAGTGGACTGGACGGTTGGTTGACCTTGAGGTTGACCAACTTGTCCAGATGGTTGACCAGACTAGGCAGTGGGTTGGCCTTGCTGTACGTAAGGCTGACCACCCTGCCCAGAAGGATACCCCTGTTGGATCCCAGGTTGTCCTTGTTGCATATAAGGTTGTCCTAGGTTCCCATAGGGTTGACCAAATGGGTATCCCTGTTGGACCCCAGGTTGTCCTTGTTGCATATAAGGTTGTCCTGGATTTCCAGAGGGTTGCCCAAGATAAGTGAAAGATGGACCACCATAGGCCAAAGGTTGTCCCTGAAAGGGTTGTCCTTGTGGGCCTCCAGGCTACCCTAGATAAGATTGCCCGTAATACTACTGCCCATAAGAAGGCTGCGTGTAAGACCACTGACCTTGATAAGATGGTCCCTGATAATATGGTCCTTGATAAGACGGTCCTTGATCCAAAAGGGGTGCTTGGCCACCACCATAACGAGTGGTACCCCAAGCAACACTTAACAGGACTGAGACCTCAACTGCAGGCTGAGATGGCAAGGATCCAATATAAAAATGATGCCCTACGGGGTCATAATAACGAACTGGACCTTGCGCGCCCGGATTTTGGACGGCTTGCAAATAATGATTGTATGCCTCCCCTGCTGAAATGGAACCAGAAGAAGGTGGGGCACTAAGTGAAGGATCGACAACTCCGGATGTAGGTACCGACTGGCCACAGTTTACTGAATCGTGGGACGGACCAGCAACAGTAGTTACAATCGAGGATGTCGTAATGGCACTAACAACAGGTGCTGAAGACGCTACACAAACAGTCGAAATAGTCGGGACTGAAGTGACAACTGTATTGTGAATTTGAGGAATAAAAGATCCCATAGTGGGAGTGATGTTGTGATCCCACATGGTACCCGAGGAGGGGTTCCTAGAACCCATAACATCCCTCAAAGCCCTATAGCGTAAGGGAAACGTGACACCGAGAGGGGTGACACTGAAGGGTGGGGTTACGGCCGAGATAGGAGTTTCGACACTCGTCACAACGAGTGTCTCACTCACGATGGGAGATGTGTCATCCATATCAGAGGAAGACATTAGGGCCGATACACCAGTAGGAGTAAAAGGAGTATCCTCTTTGGAAGGCTCCCAAACAGGGTTCCAATGTAGATCGTCAAAATCATCTTCTGGAGGGCGGGAGTTCAGCGGTTGGACACTCGGAATAACAGGGAAAGTGCCACTACAAACCGGTGTCTCAGGAGCAGCAGAAGAAGGAGACCCTTGGTCACTAGGAACGGGAGATGGGAACGATGATTCCGCCAGGATGATTCGATTCAAAAAATCCTAGACAAACTAATGAGAAAAGACCCTACTCAAACTAACGCAAACAAGATCTAACAGGGTAAGTGTGAACGTGGCCGAATAAATTTTAAGACACAAGGACATAACTTAACCTTTTCATCTTTAAAGAGTCGAGAAAAGGACAAAAAGATGACTCTAGTCGCCTTCGAATGTTTAGTGAGCTCGAAGTGACAAATGCTCAGGTGAGCCTTTTCTTTTAGGGAGTCTGAAAAGGATCAAAAAGTGACTACTCTGGAGAACTAGGCAAAAGGTTTACCAGACAATCCGTAAAACTGCATATACACCTTAGCAATCGTATGAAAACCAAGGACTTTCCATATGGTAGTCAATCTTCCCGAATGCTATGTTTGGTGTGTTACGGGTCGTAAGGTGGTAGACACAGCTTCCTATGGATAAATGATGATAACCTAGTGGGGTCTCCCCATATACTCGACGGTACGTGGAAGCACAAGTTCGTACTAGACCACTATTGAGTCACAAAAGGAGGAATCACCCAAACTTGAGTGCAAACAAAAGTGACTAGGTTTAACGGCGCCGGAGCACGTCTCTAGCCTAGAACTCTAAAAAGTGTGCGTTATGTTCCAATGCATTGTTAGATTCATTCAGTTCATTTTAAAGTTGATCTTGTATTAGGTTTCAGTTTTCAGGCCTTACCGTATGTAATATCTCAAAATTCCCTAAATGCAAACTATATGCCAAAATATGTCATTTCATTCGATGAATGCTAGCTACGAGAGGGTTTTAGAGCTTTCACACAAACGAAATGATCATAAAACAACAAAGAACCTCTCTAATGCAGCTAATGGAAATTAACAAACTTTTCTTCAAGATTACTAATCACTAATCACAATGAAAATCTCTAATTCTCATTAACTAATACAAAGCAAAAGAGATTTTTTCTTTTATGTTGATGGAAAAATGCATTAAACAAACTTTGAGAAATGAAACAAACAAATTCTACTCAATACAAGCACATTCAGATCCCTAAATCACAAAGCAAACCTCCAAAGAACGAGAAAAGTCCCAAAGACACCAATGAGCCGTGTAATCTAGGCTCAAAGCGAAACAAAGCAGAATTCAAGTGAAAACGAAGCAAGTCACCCAAATAACGCAATAAAACGATTTACAACCACCAAACAAGTGCAAGGGAGTAATCAGAGAGTCGACTGGACCAATAGAAGATCGAAAACACCTGAGGAAGGCTCGACACACAAAGCCACTAGATGCCCTAGGGCTAGAAATGTGAAATCGATGGAAAAAAGCAAACACCCAAAGGGTAAAGATCAAAGCCAGTCAAACAACACTCCAACACACTCAAGTAGTTGGAAAAAGGTACCCAGAACAAAAGCCAAGCTCAAGAGGCTCAGAACCAAGCAAACTTCAAAAGTTCCCAGGCCTGGCATGACTGTCAGGCTGCAACTAGTGCCTTTCAGGGATTGGCGCGGGTTTTCAATGAGCATCAAGCGCCAATTGGCGCGACTGTAACGCTATAAAAGCGCGACAGTCAAGTTTTCTATGCAAAAATAAAAAACAAGCAAGCCAAATCTAGGCCAACAGTAACCAGGTACACCAAGGGACGAGAAGCAGCACAAGAACTCAACCCAGAAGGCTAACCAAGCAGGAAAAACCAAGAAACAACTAAGAAACAAGACAATTTCCAAGTTGTTCAGTTCGTAAACCAAACCGGAGATGGACTGAAGTGGCGTTGATCTACTTAGCTAATGCAGAGCAATAGCGTTTCGAAGGCTATCTGGTTGTACTTCAGGCTTCGTCTAATGTTTACAAATCAAACAACAAGACAAAAAGCCAACTCCCCAGCGGAGTCGCCAAATTGTTGTGGAGGTAAATCCCCTCTGCAGACAGAGGCATTCCCTACTAGCCCAAATTGGGTCTAGCAACAATCAAACAACGCTATCACGCAGGTTCTTAATTGCAAATCAAAGACCAATGATGAGGGCCTACCTGGATTCCAACGCTAATGCTTGTAGAAGAGTTGATGCTCCCATTCCTTTGCTCCGACCGGTCACGATCCCCACGATCTCCGTGAATGGACACCTGCACATGCAAAGAATGACACAAACACAAGCATAAAATCCAATAGATGCAACTATATATATCAGTCAGAAAGGATTTAACTCATCATCATTACAAAGAACAATAAGAGTGGAACCATAATAATAGTTGTCTATTATTGATAAACAAAGAAAAATACAACCATAGTTTTGACGTCAAATCCTCCTTTGATTGGGTGATCAGCAGCACATGTCTTGCAAAGATTGTTGGGAATGGGAACAAGCCTCTCTCTCCTTGGTTATTATACAAGAATCCCTTACTTAGATTTGGCCTTATGGGAATGAAGAAGGCTCTTGCATCATGAAGCTCTTGGTAACTTGACAATTCTCAATCTCTGGAACTCTGGAACTTTGGAACTAGCTTGTCAAAGGAAAAAGGACAAGCTTTTATAGATAGAGGAGAAGGAGTTAGGATCATCCACAATATTCATGGGATTGGCTCTATCACTAAGAAGCTTCCATGAGAGGTGGCAAACCACTTCCCCTCTATGGAGATTCGAAGCCACACCAAACCAAATCAAGATAGATTTAGTTCAAGAGTGGGTTAGGAAGAATCTTCGGATGTTGGTTTGCTAAAAACACTACCCATTTTTGCTGGCGTGAGTGCGACTCTGAGACAGAGCGCCAGCTCGCGCGCCTTCTTTGGAGGATTTCCCCCATTGGCGCGGGTGATGCATAGTGAAACCACACCAATGGAAAAAGGGTTGTTTTTATGGGCTTTTTGCAGAAGATGTCTTCATTACAAATGAAGTTCATGTCTAGGGGAATGTAATGCAAGTGTTTGCAGGTCATGTCACTTCTCACAGGTCCCGGAATAAGCCCTCCAAGGTGCTGGAGAAGGGGTAACAAGGACGGTGACAAATTGTTGTGTAATAGCAGCTATTCAAAAATATTTGGGGTCAGCCTCAAGAGATGAAACAACAATCGCAGCCACAGGTATAAAAGGTTGTCCGCTTTAGAGAATGCAGAAATCAAGAAGCAAGTACAAGAGCTGCTCGAAAAAGGGTTCATAAGAACTAGCACATCACCTTGTGGGTCTCCAATTGTCTTGGTGAGAAAGAAAGATGGCTCATGGAAAATGTGCATTGATTACCGAGCATTGAATAAGATAACGATAAAAAATCGTTATCCGCTTCCTCGCATAGAATATCTACTAGATTAGTTGAAAGATGTTGTTTATTTTTCCAAGTTGGACTTGCATAGTGGCTATCATCAGGTCAGAGTTGCAAAGCAAGATGCATGGAAGACTGATTTCAAAACAAAGCAGGGATTGTATGAGTGGTTGGTTATGCCTTTTGGCTTAACTAATCCTCCTGCTACTTTCATGAGAGTAATGAATGATGTACTCAGACCTTTTATTGATGATTTTGTCATTGTATATTTAGATGACATTCTTATATTTAGTAAAACATGGGAAGAACATTTGAAGCATGTAAAGAAGACTCTAGATGTTTTCAAAAGAGAAAATCTTTATGTTAAGCTCTCAAAATGTGAATTTGGTAAAACATATTTGAATTATGGGGGTCATATTGTAGGGGGTGGTTAATTGAAGATAGATCCCTCTAAGGTTGCAGTCATTGTAAACTAGCCTAAACCGAAATCTACTACAGAAGTTAGAAGCTTCTTAGGAGGAGCACAATATTAGAGAAAGTTTATTTTTAACTTTTCTTTTATTGCAGCTCCCTTACATGCTTTAACAGGATTGAACAAGGTGTTTGAGTGGGGAGGAAAAGCGCAGAAAGCCTTTAACACCTTGAAAGAAAAGATTAGTACAACACCAGTACTAGCACTGCCCAATCTTCAAAGACCATTTGAGATTGAAACAAATGCTAGTGACTATGCCATGGGAGCAGTGTTGATGCAACACGATAAACCCATATGTTATCATTATGAGACATTTAATTCTGTAGTAGTTAATTATCCCACATATGATAAAGAATTGTATGCATTAGTATAGAGTGGGAAAAAGTGGAAACATTATCTAATGGGCAAAGAGACAGTTATACATGCTGATCATCAACCACTTCAATATTTACACTCACAAACTAAGTTGCAGCAATCAAGACACTATAGATGGATGGGTTTTCTACAATAGTTTCATCTTGTTATCAGATATAAGAAAGGCATACACAATAAAGTTGCAGATATGTTGTCCAGACCAATCATAAATGCATCTACTATACTTAAGCATAATTCAGTATTGCATGAAAGCTACATTGAACAGTATGCTCAAGATATAGATTTTAAAGATGTATATGCAATTTTAAGTCATGGCAAACAAGTAGAAGAATTGGATTATCATGTTAAGGACCAACTCTTGTATCATTTTAGAAAGAAATGCATTCCACAAACTGAAAGAGTAAAGATAATTGAGAAGCACACATTTCTCTAATTTCAGGTCACTTTGGTGTAAGTAAAATAGTTGAACAGCTGTAAAGATTTTGTTATTGGCCAAAAATGAATGAGACAGTTTCTAGATATGTAAGAGGGTGTACCATGTGTGCTAAAAGCAAGCCCAACAATATAAAATTAGGCTTGTACACTCCACTACTAGTTACTTCTCATCCTTGGAAAAGTGTTTCCATGGACTTCATTGGGAGACTACCTAAATCTAGAAAAGGTCAAGACTATTTATATGTTGTTGTGGATAGGTTCAGCAAAATGTGTATTTTAAGACCATGTAATAAATAGATTACAGTTGAACAAACTGTAAAGTTGTTCTTTCAGCATGTATGGGTTCATTTTGGATTACCCACTTCCATTATATCTTATCGATATTCCAGATTTGTTGGGAAATTTTGGTCAAGCTTATGGGAATTAATGGACACCAGACTGAAAAAGAGCACATCTTTTCATCCACAAACTGATGGCCAAACAGAAGTGGTCAACAGGATAGTGATCCAGTTGCTTAGAGGCTATTGCAGTAAGCATCCCAAGCTTTGGGATGGACATTTATGTTATGTGCAACATGCTTACAACCGTGCTAAACATTCTTTTACATATAGATCTCCTTTTGAGACCTGTTTTGGTTTCACACCAAGGTCTCCCTTGGATTTTGTCTTTGGTAAAGACATAGCGGTTGATGGACACAGTGATGTGGATAAGGCAACCAAGTTCATTGAACAAATCAAAGAGATTCACCAGGCAGTACAGGAACAACTGGAAAAGAGCCAAGCCAACTACAAGGCAAGGCATGATAAGCATCGGATTGAGCATAGTTTCCAAGTTGGTGATCAAGTCTGGCTGTATATCAGCAAAGACAGAATGCAAGGTGAAGGTAAGAAGCTAAAGCCAATAAGGTATGGACCTTTCAAGATACTTGATAAAATTGGTGAGAATGCTTTTCGCCTTGATTTACCAGCTTACATGCACATCTACTCAATTGTTAATGCAGACAGCTTGAGACTATTTGAACCTTCATTGATTGAAAATCCCGAAGAGCAGAGTCAATTGCCTTCTATTGATGATTTGTTGCCTGAATATATCAATGAGTTTCAAGAAGATACAGTTCTGGATAGGAAGGTGAGAACTACACGCAGAGGGGATGTTGAGTACCTTAGGATTGGACTCAAAGGTTCAAAACCAAGAAATGCAAAATGGATAGAAATTGGGCAAGTGAAGAATCTATACCCTCACTTGATTGATGCTTAAAAACCAACTTTTGGTGGTCCAAAAGATTTTTCAGTGGGAAGGCCGTGATTCGAATTGGATCCTAAAACACTCTCTAAGTTTTCATAACTCTGTAAAATTCATGCCAAAGTTTCAAAGTCTTACAAAGATTGAGCTTATCAGAAATATCCTCAAGACAGTTGTAATTTGTGAGCAGCGCGGAGCAACAAGGACCTTCGGTCAAGCGTGCAGACCATTGGCCCATGGTAACGTGCACTGTCACGAAACAACAAAACGGGAAGTCTTTTTGAGAAACGGGGGAGGTCTCTGATATGCGATTAGTGACATATCACCAGGAAAACCCCTCAGAGAAGGAAAAGCCTCGAGTGACCCGGACCCGAAAAGTCATAAAATTGTACGAATATCGTGTCGATTCCGTCAAAGGAAGGTCCCACAAAAAAACTGGCAGGATATCGGAAGGGCTTCGAGCGGTAAGCGGTTTCAACCAAGTCCCGCCCGATGCCACACACTGGGTGCCATGCGTCCGGTGGAAGAGAGATAAAACCGCTCACATTAGATGGGTAAACATCATGCTACTTACCCGCCTGATATGGATGGAGACCATAGGACCTGGAGGCCCCAGATCGATGGCGGAAATACAATCCGATGGATGATCGGATTCAACGGGGTAAACAGGCCGAATTGTATAAGGTTTGAAGTCCGGCAAGGACGATGAGTTGGCAAAGATTGTGTTTCGCAAGCAAGCTTGGAGAAAACGGAAATAACGACCGTTCAAACATTTCCAAGAGAAAATACACTCAATTCGTTACAAAATAGGTGGCCACCTCCTTGTGAGGTGTTACACAGTAATGATGACGTAGAACAGGGGAATCGAACGGACAGAGGCAGGGAAACCAGAAAGCTAGAAAGCGGAAACGAATAGTCAGAAGGCAAATTAGATTTAAAGCCACGAACTGACAGATACAGAAAGGGGAGTAGTAAAGAAAGTTAAGAAAGCTAAGAGAAGAGAACAGCGAGAGAGTCGAGCTGACCTGCAGAAGCAAAAGGCAGCATCGAGGCAGACAAAGCCAGAGAGAGTCAGAGAGAGTCTGTGTACTCCAGAGAAGGCTTGAGAGATTCAAGCGAACTCCTCTATATATGCCTGTCATGTATGAGTCTCAGATTGGACTCATACTACTATGACCAATAGAGGTCGAGTTTCAGTAAGGAGAGTCTGTGTACTCTAGAGACTTGGGGAATCCAAGTACAGTCCTACTGATTATTATCTGTTGAGTGAGACTCAAATTGAGCTCACTATTGTAGAAACTTTGCTTTGAAAACATAATAGAGAGGCCACCACTGAAGGCTAGACCGAGAGACGTAGCCCAGGAGCATTGGGTGAACTCCTTATTAAACTTGCCGTGTTTATGTGTTTTCCTATTATGTTTTTCTCTAATTTCTTCAACGCCTATGTATTTCGCAATCTTATCGATCCATTGCATAAAATAACATAGGCACATCCATGCACATGAGTCTGTAATACCTTAATTGTTTGCCCAGGATAAATTCCTGATCATTCACCCAATAATCCTCCTCCTCTCTTCCTCTGTCATGTTCTATAGACATTTCCATCCCAACCTATAAACCCTACAAACTAGATTCTCAAGTTTGTACTAAAGAATACATGGCTTCCTTTGGAGGGCTTACACAAGTCCATAACATTCCAAATACAGTGGGGATTAAATCGATCCTCTGTAAAGCATAACAATGTGTAGTGGTCAATATAATCATTGGAAAATAAGCAACTATCTCAAGGGCCATTATAGCAAGGATGACTCTCCCCTCTTCCAAATATGAAGATTCTCTCCTTTACTATTTAGGGGGTTAGGGGTGCCCCAAAGATTCGATCCCTCAAATAAATTATCTTGGATACACTCTTGAATCTCATCCTTATCCAAGAAATTATGATTAGCACCAATTGGAAAATTGCCACTCTTGAATCTTGGCTTCCAAATTGGGATTTTGTTGGCTTGAATTTGTAGGGCTTATCTGGAGGACTCATTACTAAGTCGAGTCCTAAATTATGTGCGATATGCTCCTCTACTCATCCCTATTCAATTTTCGTCTCTCTGGAATCTAAGCACCTCAATCTCAATTTCATATTCTAAACACCTACGAGTCATATTCTGATAGGTCAACATTCTGGGAATATTTGGAGTTTGAAGGTATTCTTGTGAGAACCTCCCTGATTCTAAGGGGTGATCTTAATTTAACAATATTTTCCCAAGAAGTTTAGGGAAATTCCTCATGTCCAAATCCTCTCGGGTTTTTGCTCTCTAATTTTTTCTCAAGGGTCAGAATAGTCGACTTAAAGCCTATTAAACTTCTTTTTCCCACTTGATGTAATCGAATATATGGTTTAGAGGAGATTTCTAAATGATTGTATCATTTCTTGTACTCCAACTCTTTCCTCTCTTCTAATGTATTTTTCCAATCCTATATTTCATTAGGTAGAGGTTCATACCATCTTCTTAACTTCCTTCGATTAGAGGCGAGAAAGCCTAAGCCTCCTCTGCCTTTTCAATACAACCACAATTGTTTCTTAGAGCCAACATTTTTTCTGGAAGATTATTGGGTTCATATCTCTCCCTCCAGCCCCAACACATGCATGGTTCAATTTGTAGATAACATTTCTCACCTTAGAAAAATGCAAAATCTTGGGCACTCAAGTTTAAAGAAGCACAATAGGCTTGGTTAAGGGAAGTTGAAAATTCCATTCAAATTATCAACGAAGAAGCTCCTCAATGTTAAATATAATAGCTAATTAATGAAGGACAGGACACAGAGAAATATACTCATGAAAGTCCCTAAGGGGAAATTATATTGTTAATTCATTCCTATGTGTAGTTTGTATTGTAAAAATGGTAACAAGATATAATTATGGGAGACCATAATAACTATGTCCAAATTAGAGTTCTAGTTCAAACCATTTCCTCAACTTCCCCCATAAATCTCCACGAAAATATCCTTGAATCTCTTAAGCAATCTTCATCCCTAACATCACTCATTTCTCACAATATCTCATTCTTCCTTATACTTCTATGGTTGGTCTTCTTCATTACATTTTCATCAAATAATTTAGACATTAATTATAATTTACAAATCAAATTTATGCCTTCAATACTCCCCCTTAACGAATACTTGTGAATTCTCTATCTTCAACTATACTTTGAGTCGGTCTCATCTTCATCTTCAATCTTCTACATTCTTCTTCTTTGGCCTTTTTATTTCTTCTTGATTTATATTCAACTTTCATCTTGTCCTTGTAAAACATAAATAATGTGTTTGTTGAATTACATATAAAAAAGTAACTATCCACCATAATACATGGGTTTCCAGCCATTGTGTCCATCGGTTCCCTAGTAAACCTTTTCTTGTACATGGTTCAACAACTTAACTTTATACCTTTAACTACCCCTACAACATCATCATTCATCAACCTGGTCTGTCTTGCATTACCCTTATCTATACAAAGGTCAAGTGGCTTATGTTTTCCACATAATGAACCATCACATCAGGTGGTTTCTAGCTTACCACAAACATACATTACATCGTGGTTACGGATGTCAACCACAAACATACATTACATCGTGGTTTCGGATGTCAACCACAAACTTTCCTCTCTCATTTCCTTCATGGAAAGTGGTTATTTAGCACCACTAGCGCTTTAATGGGGGTAAATTTGCGTCATCGAGCATTATGTTGACTCAAGTACATTTAATTTAAATTTGCATTCAAGCCATTGATTCTAGAAATTTTGAGGTATAAAATTGGCCTTAAAACAAAGATGTACAACAAAAATTAAATTTATAAAGACCAGTGGGATTCAATATGATGATGTCAACCATAGGGGGATGATTCACCATTTTTGGAGTAAAAGGTAAAAAGATTTAAAAAAACTACTTTTTCAAATCGTATTTTCAACTTATCTCCCTACTATTTTTATTCAAATTTCGAGTAGGAGCACTCATTGGATGCAGAATTTAATTTTTCATCTAAGATAACCCATGTTGCATACTTTTGATGGACCCTACTACTCCAAACATGTGAAATACATAAAAATACATGATTGCAATCACATTTTTGATGTATTTCACATGTTTCATGTTGTAGGGTCCATTGAAAGTATGCCACATGGGTACTCATCATATGCAAAATTAAATTTCACATCCAACGTGTGATCTTGCTTGAAATTTGAGTGAAATCATAGGGAGATAAGTTTAAAATATGAGTTGAAAATGTATTTTTTTCCCTCCAAAACTTGACGAGGTAATCTAATATTATTTTATTATTTCCACTATTATTTTACAATATTCGTTAGGAGGCCCATTTTAGACCTCAAAATTTCTCTACTATCTAGACCTTTCATTTCTATACAAACATTTCCTTTTTACATCAAATATCTGTTGGACATTTAATGGTATGAAGGTTTCTGGTTGTGCAAGTGTTGGCATTGATGTCAAACAAGGCTCAGCCTGATGATGGGGCTTCATTCCTTGGTGGTTGGGATGATATGCTATGTAGAGACATTGGAGCCATCTTTTGAAGAAACATATGGGCTCAGTGGATAATCGTACTTATTTCATTGGAAATTGCTCTCGAAGAGCTCTCCAACAGTATGCGAAAGTTCAGAAATGGAGTTGCAATTTGAAAGATATGGCCTGTTGGAGTTCAAGCTGATTCAACCCTTATGCAGTGAGGAATATCACAGATCAGAGGTCCTGACAATCAACAATTGGGGGATTCAAGGCTCAGTGCACGACAGAAGTGAACCATTGATTAGCGATTTGCGATATCGCATATCAGGGGTCCCAACGACTCGCAATCGGCAATCGAAGGTTCTGAGGTGAAGCACAACAACGATATGTGACATCCGATTAAGAAATATTGGCAATTGAAATATCGAAGGTTGACACTGTAGTGTATCGACACACAATGGTGCATCGGCAATTAGCGTTTGATGTTTCAAAAGTGACGCCAGGATTGATGCCTCTAGTGTTAAATCACTGGGAGAGCTAAAAACATTTTTACAAAGGAATTTGCTGCAAAACCAAGCATGGTGGGCCTTTTGCTCTCTCCTCCAAGAGGACACGTGGAGGTGTCTAGCTGGCTTCGATAAGGACAGATGGTAGCATGAGAGAAGCTTCGATGAGCACACATGGCAAAATTTGATTGGTTCTGATAATGCTAGGTGGTTGCTAACATCATCATGACATCACAATGCAAAGGGACACGTGGCAGGTTGTTTCATGGTTTCAGATGGCCTAATGGGCCATATTTGGGTGACACGTGTCACTGGTCAGAAAACACCACGTGGCATGTGATGACATCACTTTGGAAATCAGTGATCGACGACCGTTGGTGGCTAGCATAACTGCATCACAAAGAATTCTGCTATAAATGGCATCTTGAGGTATAAAGCGTCAGTTTTAAGAAACAAATGTGTAAGGGACCAACAAAGGAAATATAGCCCCCGTTGAGGGTCTAGAGGCCTTAGCACCTTAAGGATGAGTCCTTGGTCACAACCCCTGGTTCTATGAATGAAAACACAAAGAGGGGCTTATACATAAGGGGATGGGGACTATTGAAGTTCGTTGTTTTGTACGGATTTTATGTGTAAAAGCGTCGATATGGAAAAGGATGTAATAATGTTCTATAGTGAAAATCTACCATATAACAACAATACAAAGGTGTATTAAATATGTAGGAATCAGCAGTTGTGGCTTTGAATGCAGTTTAGTATGGTTGATGGCCGAAGAACTCCCATGCATGCATTGTAAAGATAAATGAATAACATAGGTGTCATGATAATTTCCAGCTAACTCTCTGCGAGACATAAATGATCATGGGGAGCTTCTGTGAAATATGTAAGGAGAGTTGAGATTTAATACATAGCATGGAGTGCCTGCAACGAGATAGAGAAGTTATCACCACCCATTCCTCTAATCCTGAAGGCAACGAAAGCATAGGGGAAGTGTGTTTCAGCAAAAGCATGGAGTAGCTGCAATGAGACAAAGAAGTGATCATCGCCCATTCCTCTGATCCTGAAGGCAACGACAACACATGGGAAGTGTGTTTCAGCAAAAGCACGAAGTTCCTGCAACAAGACAAAGAAGTCATCATCTCCCATTCCTTTGATCCTGAAGGCAACAACAACACAAGGGAAGTGTGTTTCAACAAAATCATGGAGTGCCTACAACGACATAGAGAAGTGATCATCGCCCATTCCTCTGAGCCTGAATGTAACGACAACACAGGGGAAGTGTGTTTCAACAAAAGGATGGGGAAACATGTCAGTAGTACACATTTTGGCATATTTGATGATGACAGTGAGTACATCGAGCTAAGAGCAACACATGAACAAAATGGTGAACCTCCATTGAGCAAATTGGGAGAGTGAGAAGATGTGAGAGGAAGTAAGAGTAGAGATGTACGCTAATAAATTGGTGGAGAGTGTTGCAAGGGTGGTGTCGTGTTGAAAACAATGGAGAGCCCTAAGAAGAGATTGCAGAACACAGAGAAATATGCAAGACGAGGACTACCAGAAGTGTTCAGAAAGAAGAGTGTAGAAATTACATCTACAACAACCATTAGATGGTATTTTACTCGTAATATTATATGCCTATGTTTTCAGTTTGAAAATTGTATGAAAAAGTAGAACAGTGGCAATGACAGGTTGGTGCTTGAACACTTAAGGGGTTGGTGCCTCTTAGCAAGTTGGTGCTTGATGAAACAAAGGGAGTTGGTGCCTCCAGTGAGTGGGTTCTCACAAATAAACAAATGTAATTAAGTTGGAGCTTAAATTACATCATAAAACAAACAAAAAATTGGTGGTTTTTTTCCTCTGGGTTTCCACGTGAAAACATTGTGTCAAACGTATATTTTACATGAGATTGTTTTTGAGTTTGTGTATCTAAAAGTTCAATAATTTATTGGTTCATGAATGAATGTTCTCATATGAGAAATTAAAATAAGAAAAGAAAAGTAATAGTTTCTTAAATTACTGATTCACCCCCTCCCCCCTCTCAGCAATTTCTTATTCCAATAATTGGTATCAAAGGCAAGTTCCTTCAGTAATAGTTTAACCATAGTTTAACCACTGGAAGGTAGATCCTTAAGGAATTATGAATAGGAAAGAGAGTTAAGAATTTTACTCGAGTAAGGTATCGGTCCTTGATGAAGCCAATTATGCATTTTTGAAAGTAAGAATTGAGGAATATCTCATGTCCCTAGTGGTAGATGTTTGGACCTTTGTAATACTAAATTACAATGTGCTAGATATACCTCCCATAGATGCAGATAGAAAGAAATTGTATATAAGCAAAGGTAAAGCCAAGCTTGCCATTCTGGTTGGTCTTAATCAGTCTGAAATTGTGAAAGTCGTGCACTGTAAGTTTGCTTATGAAATGTGGGAGAAGCTTAACCAGTGTCATGAAGGAGATGACAAAGTGAGATAAGATTTATAACAAATTATAAATAAGATAATGTAAGTATTCCATATCAAACCTGAAATGATTATATGTTAGTTTGTTAATTTGATAATTGTATTTTTCAATATCAAGATAGAATGAAAAAGGAAAAATAGATTAAAAAAAATGGGCTGATGCAAACACCCATAAACCAAGATCATAAAAGTGGTTACAATTGGTTTAGTGTAAGGGGTTTGTTATTGAATGGCCTACATCATACATACCTTCCACATAATCTACAAGACCCCTAAGAACCATCCTAACATTTCTAGTAACCAACCCCTGGGTCCCACTGAGGTTTTAGACCACTTGACCTCTAGATGCTCCCATTTTATGGACCTGACAACACCCAGGAGACATTGGACGCTCTCATGACAAGGTCTACTAGCGTCCATGGACTATTTTGCTCAGTGTTGTGCCAATGTCCCTTGGATTTGAGCCACTTTTTCAAGCCCAAAGCCCAGGTCATTGCCCATAATTGAATGACATCTTCATAACAGAAAGATAACAAGGAAACAATGGTACAAATGCAAATACTTGAACAAGCCCTTGACTAGACCCCTACTAGCCATAACATGAATTTCATCCAATATATCACAAATATGTAATTTACAGGTGTAAACAACATATCTAAGAATAGGGGTTTCATACTCATCTAAGAATCGTTAAGAAGCATTGATGTCTCAACACGTTAGTTGCAGTTTCATCCATTAGGTCATAGATACATTGTTCATTCATTTACAAGTAAAAACATGATGAGAGCCATACATAGCTATTGTCATAAAACATATACATAACCCACATAATAGCAATAAAAATATTAAGGAAATCACAACCATATGATCCACATATAAACGAGTATAATACTCATAGAAATACAAGGAAAAATAACCTCATATTAATGATGCAAAATCCAAATCCGGGATGAGACTACCACCTTCCACCCGATCGTAGAATGGTTGAGCCAAATCTCTTTTCATACATTCACCCTCGTGCCATATTCCAAGCGTGAATGTGGGATCTCATAGAACACATCAATCGAAAACCATCCAAGGTTTCTAGAGGCCAACCACCTCAACCCATCAAACAATGATTCCACCTCACAGTCGGACATCACAAAACCATCATTAGATTGGTCTCTACCCAAGCCTTTAGTGCTCCAAAGTGTTTGTTCCAACTTTCAATCAAGGTTTCCAGGACTAGTAACTCAATCCACAACTTATTCAGGCTTCCAAAGCATTTGTCCAACCAGGGATTCCAAGACTAGTAACTCAACCCACTAAGGGCTTCCAAAGAGTTTGTCCAACCAAGGCTTCCATGACTAGTAACTCAACTGAAGCTGTTATAGGGCTTCCAGAGCGTTTGTCCAACCAAGGCTTCCAAGATAGTAACTCAACCCAAGCTAAATGAAATATGAGAATCAACCAGAAAAAATAAAATAAAAAAAATGAACCCACAACACCATAGTTATCTAGGAAATGGCAAGGCTAGGCAAATCCACTATCAATTCAGGCAACCTCCATGCCAGTGACAAATCATGACCAATAAACCACATGCATATGTCGTGCATGCCGAAACTAGTGAGGAAAACATACATGCAACTTGGTACATGCAAGCAAAACCCATTGTAGCCGCTGATCTCGATGTCCTCTTCTGCTTTCCTGCTCTAAAACTCCAAGTATGCCACACCCTCCAAGAGTGCTCCTAGAAAACTCAAAGTGTCCAAGAGTATGAGAGAGAGAGAGAATAGAGAGAGAGCTCCAAAACTGAATTGACCAAGCTTAGCCAGTGATCCTCAAAAGCCTTTTTATTAATGAGGCCTCTTTTTTATTCATTTTCCATTATTTTCCTCCATTTTCCTCCTCACATGCAACCTGTGACCTTTCACCTTCCTTTTCTCTTGTTTTCCATTATTTTCATAAATAAATGTGCCAAAATGCCATTTTGCTTTTCCAAAGCCTTTGCTAATTTCCTTAGCCATAATGACCGAAATGAACACTCACTAGGATGTTTTTCCCACCATTCAACTTGGAATATTTGTCTCATGACCATGGTTTTATATATTTTACATGAATTTTTAACCAGGGTTGTTACACAGTCGAGGGCAGAGTCCTCGACCAAGCTATTTCATGCCCGCACACTGCAATGATTCACAAAGAATTTGCTAATGATGAATGTGAGATTGCAGGGGAATGGAGTTGCTTATCAGAAGTGGAAATAGCTAGTGAAATAGTAGACAAGGTTTTAGATGTTGGATACATGAGGGGAAAATTCAACTAGTGCATGTACACCACAAACATATACTAGCACAAGGATGAGTCTTACTCGATTGTAATGAGGCACGAGATGAAATCATGTTGATGCTCGATGAAATTCAACTCATGACACAAGGACCAAAGATTGAAGTGAATTGAGGCACATTTGGAGCTCCCTCCTGATCTAGACTGCTCACTAGGGAACAACAAAGAACCTATTGCTATTGAAGAATCAAACTCCCCAAAAATTTGCTAATGGTTTATGCTCATTCTCATTTTGTTTATTTTCCAAACTAGTTTTCCACTTATCAGAGCATAGTAGCTCTAGCACGCCCTAGACCTCATGAAATATGCTCTATAATTTTGACTTTTAAAGACAATTGTAAGTTTTGGGTGCTCAAGGAATTTTGATTAGGAGTTGTCTATAATGCGACTTTTTGGAGATTCCGGTGACGGAATCTGGCGGAAGAAATGAGGTTAAATCTTGATTTTTAGCAGTTAAAATGGTTTTTTAACTGCATATTTAGATTCAGCGCCCTGAAAAACCCCTGGGAGCCATTGATTGTGCAGAAACTAGCTATCAAACTTGGGATTCCAATGAATTGCTGCCGGATTTTGACCAGAAAAATCCGCCGGAAAAGCTTTCAAAAAGTCGCGTTATAGACTACTGCTTTTGATTATACCACTAATCTAGTTTCTCTAGTGGTAGAACAATGCAAACCAATATGTATATTTTTATTTGGATTTAAGAAATGAAATCACTCACCCTTACCACAAAAAATAAAAAATTATAAACTTAAGAAATTAGTGTATGAGATTCTTTTATTTATGAGGCGAGGGACTGACCTCTGCTCTAGCCAGTTATTTGATTACTAAAATCTACAAAAGCATACAAACTCTAGGCCCTCTAGATTTGACAATTATTTAATTACTAAAATATAAGAAGACAAACATGCTCTACCACTTAAATTTAAACATATAACCTCTCAAGAAAAAACACATGTTAATAATCATGTCAACTAACACACCTAATAGCACAGCTATTGCTTCATGATATAAAAAGCTGACTTTCATTTAAATTCACAAAGCAGTTGTTTGCTCAATTAAAAAACTCCAGAGACGGATGACTGTAAGTGAGTGTCTGCAAAAATGTAGAAAAGTAAGACAGAGGTCTTTAAGTGAGAAAAATTAACAGGATCTTTCACATGGTAAACTGTGTCGAGACAGTCACTTCAAATGTCAATATTTGCCAAAAACTGCATTTTCATTTCTAAATATTGCTTTCAGCTAAGTTTGCTAAGATACAATCATGTGTTTGCACAGGTAATTTCTGAAACAATGCTATTCATACATGGGGGCAACTTCAGACTCTTGCTTCCTTCCCCAGAAGCATTTTGACGGCTTCCTGTGGTCAGCAATCTCGATTAACTAGCATTCACAGATAAAACTACATAATGGATATGAAATCTTACGGCTTGCCCATTTCCAAATAAAATCTACTTGAATATGAGGAACCAGAGTATGGATCAGCTGCCAACAGCAAATCCACTACTTCTCGCATAAAAGGCCTCATGGCAGGTAGATGGCTGGTGCAGAGCACTGCTATTTTCAGCACCTTAATCATGCTCTCCTTGTAAATATCAGGTATCCTGCTATCTATCACCTCAAATGTGCTTTCTCTGGTAGAAATTCTACAAGAAATCCAGCGAACAATGTCCTTGTTCTCCCCAAATTCTGGCTCTATAGGTTGTCTGCCAGTCACAAGCTCCATCAGCACAACCCCGAAGCTGTATACGTCACTCTTTTCGCTCACCTTGTATGTGTAGGCATACTCTGCAACCCACAATCACATATTATCAGTTACTTTCATTCTTCTAAATTGTTAGCATGGCATTTGTTTTGGGCTACTCTAAAACATTACTGTGTTCAACCCTTTTACAAAGTATGAATGATAGATTACCTGGAGCAATGTAGCCATGGGTGCCAGCAATAATAGCTGTTGAGTCTCCACTTCCACAGGATTGAATGATTTTTGCAACTCCGAAATCAGCTAAGCGCGGCTCGCAATCTTCATCTAACAGTATATTACTGGATTTGACATCTCTGTGGATAATAGCAGGAACGCAGTCATTGTGCAAATAAGCCAATCCATGAGCTATTCCAAGCGCTATTTTATAGCGTGTCTGCCAATCCAATATTGGACCAGTTGTCTGATGCAGTCTGTCCCACAAACTCCCATTCTTCATGTATTCGTATACAAGGATGTGTGACTCTGTGCTCGAAATGCAGCAGTAGAGTTTCACTATATTTTTATGTCTGATAGAGCCTAAGGTTTCAACCTCCATCTTGAATTGTCGATATCTGAGTGCCTCTTTGCTGTGGTTAAGCATGGTGGCATTGTTGTTGGTACACAGCTGCTTTACAGCAATAACTTCTCCCTCTCTTAACTGTCCTCTGTATACCTTTCCAGATCCCCCACTGCCAATCATGTTCTCTTCCGTCAAGCAATGAAGAACGTCATCGTCAGTGAAGTTCAGTTTGTGAAAGGATTTCATATCCCAAGATAGGGCTTCCATACTATCTCGATCAGGGCTTCTGTACAAAAGGCAGCCAATAACAAGAATTAACAGTGCAGCTGCAGCGACAGTACACGCAATGATAAGTTTTATATGGAATCTTCTTCTGGATGAAGAAGGGCATGGCTTCAGGAAATCTGAACTGACATTGTTTGCACATAGCCCAGGGTTTCCAGAAAAGCTATGGTTTCCTGCCAGGTAAATCAGCTGCGCTGGCACAGGCCCTGTCAACTGATTGTTGGAAAAATCAAGCAAGCTGAACTTCAATGAAGAAAGGCTCGTTGGAATCTGACCACTGAATTGATTGTTGGAGAGGTTCAGAGAATTGAGGACTTGTATGGATCCCAATGATGTAGGAATAGTACCCTTCAGTGTATTTCCAGCAAGGTTTATTTCGGCAAGAACCCCGCAGAGCCCTAATGTTTGAGGTGTAGGACCATAGAGCATGTTATGTTGCAAAAGCAGACTGTTCAGCATGCTCAAATTTCCAATTTCAGCAGGCAATTCACCAGAGAGCCTATTATTGCTTGCATCTATTCTAGCCAAGAGCAGTGCCTGCCCAATTCCTGGAGGCAAGCTTCCTGAGAACTGATTGTTTTGGACGAAGAGTTCAGATAGATTTTTGGCCTTGCTGATTCCTTGGCCTATTTCCCCCTCAAAATTATTGAAACTCAAATCAATTATGGTTGCATGGGGTAATCCCCAGACACCAGACGGTACCGTGCCTGTCAGATTGTTATTGCTTACTCGAAAGCGAATCAGTGTTGAACAGGCCCCATATGATTCGGGAATCCCACCTGTAAAGAAATTTTGTAGAACAAGAAAGTAAACCAATTTACCCCTTTTACATATATCAGGGGGCAACATTCCCGTGAGCCCATTCGTTGATACATCTATGGTAGTGAAATCAGACAAACTACCAAGGTTTTGTGGTATTGGACCAGTGAGATTATTCTCGTACAAAGATAGATCTGCCAGATGTTGGAACTCGCCAAACTCATTGGGTATTTCGCCTGAAATGTTGTTTGTATAGAGGTGAAGAGACTGTAAATTGTTCAAGTTTGCAAGCTCGGACAGTGTCCCATTGAGCGAGTTCTTAGAGGCATCAAATAACCTCAAGGAAGCGAGGTTTCGAAACCCTGAAGGGATCTCTCCTGTAAGATAATTATCATAAAGTTCCAAATCATATAGCTTCGTAAGCTTTGTGATTTCTTTTGGTATAGTTCCTGTTAAATAATTGTAAGAGAGCTCTAGCAGTCCAAGCTCTGTCAGATTGGCTATGTAAGGGGAAATGGGTCCTGCCAGGCTAATGTTGGATAATTGCAATCGATTTAGGCGCTTTAAGCCGAATATTTCTGTGGGTATTAAGCTCTGAGACAGAGGATTATCGTTTAAGTTCAAGGCATACAATTGAGTCAGAGTTGTAACAGAAACAGGGAACTTACCAGTAAAATTGTTAATCGACAAGTCCAGACTTTGCAGGGAGCTGAGTGCGGAGAAATCAGGCAAACTTCCCGCCAATGAATTGGTTGTCAGATTTAACGTCTCCAACTGACTGCAATTATTCCAAACCCCATCTGGAATGTTTCCATACAGAGAATTGTAACCCAACTGAATACCCTTCAATGCCTTTAGCCCACAAATGACAGAAAAAGGAACAGGACCACTGAGTCTTCTTCTTTCCAGAATGATTTCTGTGACTGAACCGTTTGTATTGCAGCTGATTCCATTCCACTGACATGGAGAAGAAGCAGAGCTGTCCCAGTTGCTCAATGCATTCGTTGGGTCTTGGAGATTTGCCTTTACAGTGAGTAGAATTTGAATTTCATGCACTTGGGCATTATGCTGGGATAAACAAACGATGAATGCAATAAGCAAGGGAAGAAGATTGCTGGGAATGGCCATGGGAGAGAATTTGGGGATTATTTCCAGGAATGCATCATTGATTCTTCCGGGGTAATAATAGGTTTATTTGTACAGGGCATTGAGTTCCACCCACCCAATATGGTATGGGATTACGTAGACCATTTCGGATACTCAGCTGCGCCTGCCACTTGCTTATATTTCAGCCGTCTCTGGAATGAAGTCAAATACCTTGAAAGCCCATCGTTTTATATGCGGCCAAGAGTTTCCCGCGACGACGCCATCCTGATTACAGCCCGTGTTTTAATATCACTATTCGTAAAGGCCATCGAATTCCACCGACTCCAATTATTAGAATTCGTATACCATACGTCTGCCCCCACTTGTAATGTTTCAGTCGCCTCCGTATTGAAGTCAAATCTTTATAATGTATATAGTCTTTCTTTTATTTTTTAATCTTACATAATCATGACCCAGAAAGAAATATTTTAATAAACTATTTTTTTCTTTAAAGATTTATCGTCAATCATAATTACTTAATATAATAAACATTATATATGCATTAATACTTCTTTCCATTCATATTAGAGAATAAGCATTACATCAAGATATTCTCAATTTTTATATCGTTAAAATGAAAAGTTTCATCTCAGGATACAAAAGAGAGATTTGCTAATAAAAAGGATGTGATATCATTTTGTATTCAAAAATTTTGTATATCTTTAAAATGTAATTAATTAAAAAAGGAAATGAAATATAATATAAGTTCTAATATATTAAGGATACATAATATAAATTTTAATA